>WAAE01022750.1:58830-72683 GCA_013400495.1 Nicator chloris
TCCTTCCTTCCTTCCTTCCTTCCTTCCTTCCTTCCTTCCTTCCTTCCTTCCCTCCCTCCCTGCAGGATTGGTGCTAGCTGTGCTGGCTGACTCCCTGCAGATCCTGCTGCAGACCCCACTCCGGAGGAGAGCTCTGACATGCTTCCATGAGGCAGTAGTGTTAGGGAATCTGTGCAGTGGTGCCACAAGAATCAGTCAGCTCCCAGTTGCCTCCTAGGAATAAAGCACAAAGAGTTTCTCACTGCTTTTCTACCATTAATCCCATTAGTGCTATTTCCCAGACAAAGTTAGCTTTCACAGTAATAAAATTTTTATGGAACAATTTTATCCTTATCAATCTGGGGGCTTTACACTCTCCCTATAAAGCAGTGAGTACAGGATATAGTACAGAACTGGTCAAGCACAGCATGTGGTATTATCCTTCATGCTGACTGACCAGCCATGTTGTTCAGATTACACTTTGTCCCTTTCTGAACCTTTATAAGGTAAAAGAGACTTAGATTTTGCTCTACCTTTGAGCTTCTTCCTGTTTAACAATGAGTTACCTGCACTGGATTGACCAAACCTCAATATCAGTCCGTCTATGTGTTGTCTCAACTCCTATAAATAGAGCTTAGGAGACTCCTGGCTCTCCTTGGTGCTAGAGCACTGCTTGCTCATGCACAGCTTTCTGTCTGCCAGAGCTGCTCACCAGTCTTCAGTCCTCTGTGTCACTTCAAGGAGCTCTTCCTGCCCACAGGTAGCATTTTTAATTTGTCCTTGTACTTTGTGGGATTCCTTGTGGCCCGTTCTTCCAGCCTGTGTAGGACCCTTTGCCCTACCCTTGAGCACATGGACTCATTACCCCAGGGTGGTGTTATTTGCAAGTTTGATGAGCCTGCACCCTATCACCTCATCAATTATGAAGTTTTTACACAAGACTAGTCCCACAGGGTAGATTTCTGCGTTACCCTACTTGCTACTGGTCTCTGGTTAGAGGACAACTCATTAACCACTACTCTCTGAGTCCAGTCATCCAAACATGTGGGTTGTGTTGCCATCTGGTCCATCAGTCTAAACCTTGATTAGGCCTTCCTAACAACAGTGTTATAGGAGCCAGTGTTGAAAGAGTAACAAAGCTGGGGTAAATTATATCCCTTGCTTTCCCTTCAGTCACATAAGGTAAATGATATCCTCTTCTCTCTCTCTTCAATCATATTTCCAATCTCTTACCGTAGAAGATAACCAGGTTGATCAGAGGCAATTTACTGCTGGACTGAATAAAACAGACTCATCTCTGATTTCCCAGATTGGTGAGTTTGCCCCTTTTATCAAGGTGGATGAAGCATTTGCCTTTCTTCAGTCAGCAGACTTGTTCTTTCCAAAGTTATGGAGTGCTTTTGCAAGGACCTTGTTCAATTCCCTCAGTTTGCTTAGTTGCAGCCCATCAAATCCCCTACACCTGTAAGTCTCCAGGTGTGAATCTGTACACCAAAAGCATTTACTATACTATTAAAGTGTAAATATTCTGAATATTTTCTCAGAATTGTTAAATCACATCACTTTGCTCAGTAACAACAGACATAATTCTTAGCCTGTGAAGCTTTGCCTATGGTTTTTGTTTTTGTTTGCATTAGAGCTTGAAGCGAACCCCAGAATTGAGCAATGGCTGTGGATTATTATGCTTTGTTCTCCTTGTTAACAGATAGTACATATATAACCCTTTAGTTTATTATCTGTACTCACTTTCAGTTATTTTATAGTTTTTGGTTACAGGTATCAAAGTATAGATAGCTCTTTGTACCTCAAGACAACCCACGGCATAAAAGACTGGTTTCACTGAACCATGAACTGGTGTTCTGGAAACGTTGGTTCTCAGTAAGTATCATCACAAGTGGCAGAGAGCTGGGTAGAAAAAGAACTTTTAAAACCTCAAACTTTGTTTCTATTCCACACTGGGATGGCCACAAATGTTCTTTTGACACTGGAATTCTGTCAAAAAAAAATTTTTTTCAAAATAATACCTGAGGTTTTTAGTTAATTGCTTTTCCTCACTCTTTCTCATTACAGGTGACCAGGAAGGTCTTGACTACAGAAAAGTCCTTTGAAAAATTCATTGAAATCAATATTCCTCTCAGGAAACATTTTGGCTTTTATAAAATTACTTTTAGTCACAGCTGTTCCAGCCAGGTTTGATATTTTAAGAATAATCATAATACAGAAGACCTGCCAAGACCTTTTAGCATAATGATGGAACTCTTATTTATAATTTGAGTGTCTCAGATAAATGAAAGAAAAGAAGTTAGCATAGTAAGAAAAGTAGCTGGACTAAAATTGAACAATCTATATCTGTTTTCTAACATTAGAGAAAGAAAACAATTATTTGATTGTGATTTGGTGGATTTTTTCGGGGGCTAAATTGATGGGTCAGGTAATAATACCTAAGGTATTATTTTGAAAAAAAATAAATTTTTGACAGAATTCCAGTGTCAAAAGAACATTTGTGGCCATCCCAGTGTGGAATAGAAACAAAGTTTGAGGTTTTAAAAGCTCTTTTTCTGCCAAGCCATCTCCCAGGCTGCATTCACAGGGACACTACTAGCAGATTTAAATTTGTTATCTTTCCACTCAGATCTTGTCAGGCTTCATCTAGAGTATTGTGTTTGGTTCTGGTTTTCACAAGTGAAGAAAAATGCAGGCAGACTGGAGAATGTTCAAAGGAAAGTCACGAAGATGATCCAAGAGCTGGAGAACCTGACCTGTGGGGAAACACTGGAGGACCTCGATCTCATCTCAATAGAGAAGGCTCATGAGGGGCATCAGCACAGTGTTCCAGGACTCAAAGGGCAGTTACAAAGAGAAGGGTCTCTCTTCACAAGGAGCCACGCAGAGAAGACAAAGGCAATGAGTACAAGTTGCACTGGGAGAGGCTTTTTATAGGAGGAACAATCATTCACTGGAACAAACTCCTCAGTGGATGCTACAAGAACTCTTCTAGTCTCCCTTTCCCACAAAAGGTTGGAGCAGATGAAGTTTTTAGAAGCCTTCCAACCTGGTCTACTCTGTGATTCTGTTAACAGATTTGTATCATCTAAGTTGATTTTTACCTGGTGTGTTCCAACTATGAAGCTCTCTCAGCTTTAAAGATTTTGCTGTTTTAAAAATGAAATAAAAATGAAATGGTGAGAAACAATGTGTCCACAAGCTCCTTGACATAATTGATAACAACATTTTAACTGTTAGTCAACCTGTTGCATATTGAGGATTGTACACAAATATGCCTGTTCTCTTCATGATCATTTGTGTAAAGAAGTTATTTGAACATTGTTACCAAGGCATAGCATTTTATTACAGTATGCTGATTGTATCACTTGGAGTCTAATGTTTTATGTGTGGGTTCAAGTATAAATATTTGACTGTAATTAAAATTAATTTTCCTCTTCCTTTCTATAGTAGCAAAAAAATCAAATGCAACCATTTCCAGGTAAATGTTGTTTTGAGAAGCATATTTTTTTGGGTTAGATTATCTATTTGTGGGGTTTTTCAGGTTATAATCCCAAATTTTAAAATTGTTAGAAAGAACTTTTTAAAAATATTCTTCCTGTATAATAAACTTATATAGTCTTAGCTCTGACAGTAAAAACTAGAGGTGGGCTGATATTTCTTTTGTAGACCTTAACGCTTGCTTGTTAAGGATTTTGGCAAAATTGCTTTTGTTAGGAGATTTCTTATACAAGAAATGAGATGTAACTTTTTTTGATATGTTTGATCAAATCCACTTCCAACTATGCGTTAGTCAGTAAACTTAGAGGGTGAGATATGGGTTAACACAACTGGGAAATAACATCAAATATCTGGGCTATTGTATCTGTGGTTCTATAATTTATAACAAGTCCAAATCACTACTGAGGTTTGAATTGGCAGTAACACCATTGAAACCACATGCTCCAGCAAGACATGTTATGCTGACAAAAGTAAAAATATACTTAGTGTAATTTCTCCATATTTGCAAGTCTGATTCTCTCAAATCTATGCATCATAAAATATGACTTTTTAGGAAAGAGGATGTCTTCCCTGTTTCTGTCTGGCAGACCCTGCAGTAAAGAGACAGTAAAATGATGAAATATTTATCTTGCAATATTCCTAAGAAATTCACCTTTATTTTAGTAAATGTAAAACATTTATCTTTTTTTCAGCTTACTTCTATCAGTTGCTAATTGGTAGAAATCACAGAATCATTTAGGATGAAAAAGACCTCCAAGGTGACAGAATCCACCCTTTGACCAATCATCTCCATGTCAAATAGACATGGAATATGTTTTTTGCTGCTTGCTGTCCCCATCTACAGAGCTGCTTTGTCACATGCCTGGCTCAGAGAGTGAAGGAACTGGGCTGTTTCTGGACCAGGCAAAACCACAGGGGCAGCTTGCTTCAGACTTGATCACTGGGGTTGGCCAAGGTAGGGGTAGGGCCAATGCTGAGCAACAGTCCATGTTTTGGGAAGTCTTGTAGGTGCAAACCAGGAAGACTTGTGCATTGTGTCTTCTTGTGGTTTACAGTTTAGTTTCTGTGTCAGTGCTGGCATATTTCCATCCCTTGAAAATGGCTTATAGATAAAGTTTGGATAGTTTGTGGATTGATCCTTTCTTAAACCTTACTGTTCAGGGCACTTCTGTATCTGTGTGTGACTTCCCATGGGGAGAAAGTAGCCAAAGCTACTTCATGTGGATTTAATCCTGACTTCTTGCTGGAAATAGGCCATCCAGACTTCCTTGCAATACAGACTCTCTAATATCACTTCTGAACTCCCATTCCCAGAGAGCATTTACCCAGAAGAACATAACAAGCCTCCTCCTGCCTGACAGCCACAGCCATGGAGACTTGGGTGGGAGGAGTTTCAGCTGCTGCTGTCAGAGATGGACTGAGAGTAGGGCCTAAAGAATGGCCAGGAACGTTTGGGTACAGAAACGCCAGCCAAGCAGCTGCTGGGCAAAAGTCTTGGACACCCCTGCCCCGGTGCTTGGAAGTGGCAAGCAGGGAAAGCAGGACAGAAACGTCTTCTGTTGCAGCAGTTAAAAATTATTGAAATCATGATACACATTCCAAAGTTGAAACCGCCTGGCTGTTTATTGCAGATGAAAGAGGTCAGACAGTTGCAGGGGCTGCAGCAGCCCTGCTGTTTGGTGTAGCAGCAGGGCTGGCCAGGTTCTCCCTTGTGCTCAGTGGTGTTCCCTCACGAGAAGCGCTGGCTGCAGCAGTCTGCTGAGAAGTGGCACCGGTGGGCCCCAGCTACTGGAGGCCTCTGCACTCAGTCTGTCCCCACAGCCCCCCTTCTCCCTGTGGAGGGCTGGGTGTCAGCATACACGTGACTCAGGTTGTAGCGCCGCGGTGGGGATCTGTTCTGGATCCTGGCTGTCTTCCTTTGGTGGTGGGCAGCCAGCCACACATTCCTCGTGGCTGCTGTCTGCTGTCACAGTGTGCAGCAGCCGCTTGAAGGGCTGCTTGCACAGTGGGCAGGTCTCTGTCACTTTGGCCCATTCCCAGATACAGATGAAGCAAAAGCGATGCCGACAGACCTCCACGTAGGTGGCATTTTCAAGGTCACCCAGGCAGATGGGGCACAGGCCATGTGCTGCTGCCATTTCCGATGGCCCTGCTGGCGGTGGCTGGCTCATGCTGCCCCTTGTAGCAGAGTCTCTCCTCCAGGGCTTCCTCAGTGCCCCACACCGGGTCCTGGAGAGGGAGATGTGCAAAGTGCCTGGGTGCCTGGGTTTCTCTGGTACTCAGAGAGGAAAAACAAGGGAAGCCTAAGCAAGCTGTGGGATAGGGAAGGTAAGGGTCTCCTGAAGGCGTCACTTTCTGGGCTTCAAAGCAGCAGTAGCAGCAGCAACAGCAGCAGGTGCCCTGTGGGCGAGCCAGCCCAAGGACAGCCCCGCACCCCTGCCTTCTGCCCTTACTGTGTAGGCAGGCAGCCGAATGTTGAGGTGCTGGGGAAGCCTCCTGTCTGTGCATCAGGGAAAGGCAGGCATGAAGAGCCCATGTGGCCCTAGGTTGGAAAGGCTCTCACTGGGACCTGGAAGGAGGTTGGACAGAGCCTTTGGAGGTCTGCTCCATGGCAGGAGGTAGAGAGGGAGGGAGAGCAGGAAGGGAAGGCCTGTTCTCCACATCTCCCCAGTGCTCAAGCTAGATGGCAGAGAGCCCTGGGGCAGGCTCTGGTGAGCTGTCAGGAGGCCCTGGGTTGGACACCTGCTCTGTCCAGCCCCCCAAAGAGCTCATAAAGTCTCCCAGACATTACTGTGTTTAGCACAGGGTATCTGAAGGACTCAGTAGGGAAAGGCAGAGAGCATTCAGTGCTGGAAAACCCCAGCATCCTCCCAGCACTCAGCTCCAGGACAGGTCCTGTGCAGGACCCACAGATCCTCACAACTGGGCAGACAGGAAAGGAGACTGGAAAAGGCTGCCTTTGCTCAGTGCCTGGAGTTGCTGGTCTCTAACAAGCCAAAGCTTAAAGAGCAAGACCCTGATCCTTCTGGAGCTTGCTCACCTTGCGTGTGTGCCTGCAGGAGTCCTGGACAGAGTGCCAGGGGACAGAGCCTGTGGCTTCTGAAAAGCAGTAAGATTGGGGTGATGTCACAGTAACACTCCGTGATGTCCCGGTGTTCCAAGGAACTGTTTAGTGTTTCCACCCAGCCAGGAAAGCAGATGCCCCAAAGAGAGAAACCTCCTGTGCAAGAGGTTTTGGTATCTCCCTGTGGCCTTGCAGGTGAGTTTTCACCTCTGCCTTATCACTGAAGCCAAGGCAGCGCTATCTCCTGCCCTATTCAGAAATGGGCTCATCTTTTCCCTGGTCTTTGCCACTTAGACCTTTGGAGAAGCCCTTGCTGCCTGTGACAACCCTCAGCAGGTTCAGTTCCAAGCAATGTTTCAAGCCTTACTGCTAAGACCCCTCCTTATGCAGCCCAGCACACCCTTGGACTGCTTTGCTAAAGGGTGGCTTGTGCTGGCTTGTTTTCAGCTCACTGTGCACCCTTCCCCCGTCCTTGCTGGACCAGACAGAATCAGACAGGGGCTGCTCCAGACAACCGCTGTGCAGGACCCATAGGTTCTTGCAAGTGGACAGGTGGGAGCAAGCTGTGGGAGAGAGGAGGTAAAGGTTTTCTGAAGGAGAACCAGCTGGGCTACAACCCACTCTTGTTCACACAGTGTAGGTACATTTGGTCTTAAGGCCTTGAAGGTGGGTTTTCACCCCTAATTTATCAGTTCCTGTGATGAAAAATCAGGAGGGTCTGGCAATGAGGGTCTGGCAATAAGCATCTGGCACAAGGGTCTGGCAATAAGCAGCCCAACAATGAGGATGCAGGAGTGGGTGATGGTTCATGAAGAGTTGTCGAGTGAAGAAGAAAGGAAAATGAATGCGGCAGACGCACTACTGAATTCACCCTGGTCTTTAAATTAAAACTGTTCATGTATGGCAGAACATTTGAGGTTAGAAGACTCATAGGAAGATGGCCCTTTGCTCAAACAGGGTCACCTAGAGACTGCTGCCTTATCCCTTTCAACAGTAAGCTCCAGCTCATGTATTGCTGTCAGAAAATATCAGCATTTGATTTCTCATCTTCCAGAATGGAATGTTAATGTGCAAAGCATTCTTATAGATATTAGTGACTATATAGTGGTTTTACAAGGAGTAACAGCTAACACCTTAGAGATCACACTGTTAAATTTCAAGAATTGCCCACTGGTTCATTCTATTTAGATACAGTGAACTACCTTTAATTTTTTTTTTTTTTTACTTTTATAATGATACAGCATTATAAAATGATATGGCATAATTGGTTTGAATTTCTCTCTTATTCCTACAGAGAAAAACCCCCTAAACACCCATCACCTTTGTTGTCTTACTTTGCACACCTGAAAATGAAGCAGGGAGCAGAGTAACTTCTGTGACACTGATTTTAAAGTGTGATCAGGAAATAATGATAGGACTTATTTGAATAATAAGATTTCATGGTGTGAGAAAATTTTTTCCAATGAGCATTCTACCTTAACACTTCCCATGAAAGATTTTGTTGTGAGAATCATTCTGACTAATAAAAAAAAAAAAGCAGCAGACATAGACATAATGATATTTTTCCATACATCTGTTTTACTGATTTAGTGATTAGCTGCATATTTGACAAAAGCTTTGAATAGTATTTGAAATTTTAAATGATTTATTGATGAGATATTTTTAATTTCTACATTTTAAAATTGTCAATACATCACTTCCACACAAATTCCTTGGTGCAATTCCAATTTCATGAGGGTATTGAAAGTGGTGGCTACATTTTCATGCAAATAATACCGTCCTTTTCAATTATTAATCAATATTTCAATTTCTTGGTGTAACTGATATACACTTTACCCATCAAAAAACTATTTAAAATGTTTTGGTAGAAATTAAATCAACTGGCTGGCCCTCAGTGTTAAAAGAGGTGTGTTTTTTTTGTCTTTTATTTCTTTTCCTCTGTAAGTATGTAATACACTATACTGCCATGCACATTCTGTGCTTTTCCTGCAAATAAGTTTGAAATTTTAAGACTCTCCAAAAGTCATAAGATGTCTTTTTAATATCAAGAAGGATTTGAATGATACATTATTTTTTTATTTTGAGTAGGTTTCAAGAGAAAATTTGGTCTCAAATTTCTTCCACCTCTCTGACATGTACAATACTACAATCTGAAATAAACAGTTTTATCATTTCTGGACTTCAGACATAGAAAAGTACTGTGGGATTGAATCAGAACTCAAGATCAATTTTATAAATAAAATAGTCTTAACTTGAAAACAAATGTTAAAACCTTTCCTGCCTTCAAGTCACTCTCCCATCTAAAAAAACCCAGAAAAGATCATTTGGGGTTTTATATTTTTAAAAGCAACCTCTTTATGGTTGAAGTCCTTACTGTGACAAGTTATGTTTAGTACAGACTGAGTTAAAAAGGGAAAGGTGCTAACATCAGTTTCCTCAAGGGCTTAAGATCTCTTTTCTGAAAATATCTAAAACACATTAATTTAAAATTCTTGCTAAGCTTTCATTGTGACTTTCTTTAAGAGTGTTTATTTAATTATTTTCACAGACACAGTTAAAAAATCTGTCCCACTTATCCAGAATATTTTTTAACTCCACAGAAATAAAGTATTCAGAAATTTAAGTCATTCTCCTATTTAATAGCCTATTTAATAACCATAATTATTAAAATTGGATTTTTTTTTTTTTTTTTAGCAAACACAACTGAACATCAGTGTTCCTGGCATCCTTGTTTGCTGTGGGATGACCTTTTGCAGACAGCAGTGTCTCTAGGAAAGCTAATAAGGCATGCCACCCTGCAAGGCCAGTCTTCTAGATACACACTAATATGTGTCCATGGTGTCTGGTCATGCTCAGTCTGTAGCAGATCTCAGCACATAATCTTCATTCATACCACGGCAGCTAGTTTAAGGGACAGCACTGCTCATCTGATGTGAGGAAGGGGGTATACCAGCATTAAGCATAACTCACTACATAATTAATTTGCTAGATGACACATGATGTGTCAATGAAAAATGTTGAATAAAAATCCATTGTTAAATACTTCATTAGATACAGTTTTGTGGAACAACAGTACCTTCTGACTGTGATGGTATGTAGGTAAACAAGGTACTAGTGAAAAAAATTTGCAAAATATTTTTTCTATGTAACTATATTATGTGGAACATTTCTTTCGAGAATATTCAGCATGAAGAAAGTTGGTGCTAGCTATACTTTTCACTGAATTGACAGATAAGCATCTGTATGGCATGGGTTTTGCAGTTCAAATGTCAATGCTTGCTGAAGGAAATCAACAAATAACACATAACCTTTACTAAAGTTTAACATTACATTGTTATAAAACCACTGTCACCGTGTTACATAGTCGCCCATAGTGGTATATGCAGATAACTTAAAAATAAGAAATTCTAGATAAAAAAATCAAAGATGCTTCATTCAAAGCTTGTTAAATTATGGATTATTGTACAAGTAGATGTTATCTTTGGAAAAGCTAGCAGAAAATTTCTCAGCATTAATATGCTACAGGAAAGGTTAATGTAAAGTGTAGAAACTTTTAATATTAATTTTTTTGTAAATCACCTGATTATTAATACTTAATATGATCTAACAACAAAACAGGAAACTGCACAGACAAAATAATGGTCAAGTCATGGACATGTTCTTTGTATATCAGAATATAGAGTTTAACTGCCCTCCCATGAGACTACTTTCTTGACCACAATAGTGTCTATATTATCAATCTGAGTATAAAATGTGGCTTTGTACTTGTATCTGACTTTGTATTTAAAATTTGCTATCTAATCTCAAAAAAGTCTTGATTTATCCTACTTGTGTTGGTGCGGGGGATATTGAGTCACCTCGTAGCTTTACAGAGACATTTTGAAGATGCATGCAGTAGTTCTTGTTTCTGTGAAGAGGGAAAAAAATCCAAAAGGTTTTCTGACACAATGCTTTGGCAAGCCTGCTTCTGACATCTACAAATGTTCAGCATCTGCAAAAAAATCCATCCATCTGTCTAAAGGAAATGAATATCATTCTTCTTGGGACAATCATTGTCATAGTTTGCTCTCAATTACATCTAGGAAGATAACTGTTAGACAGGTTCTAAATTGCTGAACTGATGAATGTGCAGAAAATGCCTCACACAGAAGTCAGTGTGAATTCATTCTAAGCATAGTACAGTAAAATTAGTGTGATTCGTCTTCATGTCTGCATATCCAAGAAAAGAGCTGTGAGTATAATCAAGACCTAGATACAGTAGGTTTTGATCTCATTAAAGTTTCAGTAAGTCAAAATATTTCAAGGGTACTGCTCCTTAAATTGAACTATAATAACCATGACAACTTCATTGCTTCTCTTTACGCAGAAATGAGGGTTCATGTTCTCAATCACAGAGATGTTTTAAAGAGCTTTTGCCGTAACAAATTAAGTTAAAGATGATATGTGCTGACCCCCTTCATTTCTCTATAAGTACTCATTAGCCTAATTAAAGATACAGATTTTGACATCTATACTGAAATACAAAGTTGGCTGATCTTAAACTTGCAATAGGTAGAAAACGATTTAAAACACAAAGAAAAGTAACACAGACATCAATATAGGCTCAGAGGACTTTGGTTAGCTTTACAAATTGGATGCCATTGCTGTCTTTTGGTCACACTTGAACACTCAGCTCCATCCTTTTTTTGCTGAGTGCAGATAATTTTTAAATATGGTATTCTTCTTTAACTTAGTTTATTTCAAGTGTGATAACATAATAAGCAGTGCTTATGGTACTATGGGAGGTTTGTGAACAAGACTGTTATTTACCACAATGTTATTGGCATCACTTGACTCTACATTTACAAGATTGGGACCATTTAGTGTCAATATTAGAAACACAAAAACATTGCTGTCCATACAGTCTGCATTTTTCAGGAACTAGGTAGTCAGTGGCAAGACACAATATTCAACATTTGACATCTTCCATATACCTTAGATGAGAAACAAAATTTCCTTTTTCTATCTATGTTAATGTGTGGGGTTTTTTTAATAATTTGAGTAAAAGTAAGCTCCTCTTAATATAAGGTAATGCAGACATTTTGTGTTACCACTGCACTCCCTGTAAGCAGCTAATGTTTACAAAATGCTGGTAAATGGTGTCAGAGTTAATCTGCTCTGAATGGCAGCAAAAATTAATGACTGAAGACTTCAATATAAAGACATACAGCCAAGTCTTCAAAGTCACTGCATGTGCCATAGAATCAAAGAACCATAGAATGGTTTGGATTAAAAGGGACCGTCAGTGTGATCTAGTTCCAAACATTCTGCCATGGGCAGGAACATCTTTCTCTAGACCAGGTTGCTTATAACCTGATACAGCCTGGCCTTGAAGACTTCCAGGGAATCCAGAACATCTGTGGGCAACCTGTTACAGTACCACCCTGACAGAGAAAAAAAAATATTCTTCATATATAACTATGTCTTATTTTAAAATAATAAAACAGAAAATAAGTGAAAACAGATATGTTTCTTATTGTGCAAATGCACGTACAGAGCATTAATTGCATTGCAGGTTTGGATTCTTTTATTCATTATATTTTCTTCAACAGATTTATTTTACTATTAATTTAATTTTTAGTTAAAAATTACATTGCCGTTGCTTTTTCTACTCGTACATTAAGCTTTACTTTATTATGCTTTTATGTTTTACCTTATGTTTTAACACACAATTTTATCCACTTTCTGTTTGCTTACACATATAGCTTTTTGAAATGTTCATTATACAGATGAAGACTATTCATCTTTTATCCCTTTCAAAAGAAGAAACATTTATGCCTTAGTGGCTTAGTATAACACAAGAAATATTTCACCAGCACATCTTTGTACATAAAATATTTATTCATGAGAAAAAGCTTTTTTTTTTTTTTCTGCTAGAAAATCCGTCTGCTTTGGTGAATATATTGATTAGTTAGGACTGAATTTTTAAGTAAATCAAAGTCAATGTTGAAAGGTTGAAGGGGCTGACATAGCTTCGAGACCTTTTTGTGTTTGACTGACACCTTGACATGGAATGATGAATATTTACTCCATTTGGAATACCAGAAGAGACAGAGGTAAACTAATATTGTGGTTTTAATAGAAAAAATAAAATAATAAGAAGAGAATTAATATAATCTTAGGATATGTAAGAACCCCAAAACTTCTGTGGTATCAAAATAATCATCTGAGAACTCACAAATAAAAGTACTCTGAATATCATGGGTTTCTACACAAGAGGAAGGTAAGCTAAACGAAGAATTTGCTGCCCACTAATTTAGTGTCAATATGCTAACATAAGCTGCAAAATAATCTTCCTCTTATTAGACATATAGACTCATTACATACATCAGTAAGTGCAGCAACGGAGACTTAAAAAGGTCAGAAAGTTTTTAGATTTTTTTTCTCTGTAAATGTCAATTTTTCAAACCCCAAATAATTTTTAATGAAATATTTATTTTTGTGGATTTTACATTTCAGTTTTGTTCTTAAATTAGTTTTGGAAGGCTGAACTGTCACATCTTCTCTGTTTGATATAGAAACAGTTTTGGGTTTGGATCATATGACTATTTAAAATTATATCTTATTTTTAGTGAAGATAAAATAATGAAAACCAATTAATTTGTTTTGAAATTAAGAAAGTAAATGTTTTCTGAAGGGATGAGGAAAGCTGTTCCACAAATAGGTGGAACTAAATAATGACTTGAATCATAATGGACAAAATTTGATGTAATGGGAACAGCTTTTCATTTAGTCTACGGTGAACAAAAAATCACCGCCTGATGTGATTGCTGGCTGGGTTTTGGATTAGACCTAGAGAGTGGAGAACTAACACAAATTCAATTACTTGATTTATTTATTATCGATATCCTGATGTTTTTTAAAAAGCATAAATGAATGAAGGTCAGGGGTCAGTTCACTACATACAAGAAATCTATGAGCCTTGTAAATAATGAATGAGCTCTACCAGTGCTTTTTTTCTCTGTACAGCTGTTCACCATGTTCTAGTTATTACTTTCAAACACCTTTTCCACACAGATCTGTACAGACCATATACAAGCTTCCAGGACTTAAGCTTGCTAGGATCTGGATAAATTATTACAAATTACAAGAGTAGGAGAAAAAGGACAATGCACATCCTGACTTAGATGTTTAACAACTGGTTATCTGCATCTAAGCTAGTCATCGTCATGGCCAGGGAGGGAAATGCTTGAGTTTCAGGAGTGACACCTCTCTTCTGAAAACAGACATGGAAGAGCCATTTGAAAAGTTACTTTTTTTTTTTTTT
>WAAE01022755.1:336-38338 GCA_013400495.1 Nicator chloris
TTCCTGTACTGAGACTGAATCTTATCTGCCTGAGACTTGCTCTCCCATTTGCCCAACACCTTGCAAAAAATTCTCATGAAACATCTGCAACCTGTCCGAAAAACTAGTCTCAGAGGAATTTGTCATCATCCTGAAAACACTTATTGTACTTATGACTAACACAAATCCAGATACCAGATATACCACAATACCAGAACTAATTTATAATGAGAAAAAAAAATCACATTTCCCTTTCCTTCCCTGATGTTTAATTTGTTTATTAGATAAAATCGTTCTACTAAAAAGCCCAATACATTACATAAAAGTAGTCATTTTATGGGTACAGAATAATTAGTAGTTGGAACTGGTCAGCTGGGGTAAGCAGGAAATAAACTTTGCCTTTTCATTAGTAAGACACCAATTTCAATCATATTTGAATTTTCTTCACCTTTAAGGGATTTTTAATATAATTCACAGCTTAACTGAGCTTGGGAACATCATATGATCCATTATGCTGTGTTGAATATTGCAGGGAAGTCCTGCTCCAAAATATTTTTCCCTTTCCCACAGACTCAATCTGAAGCATACTGTGCACCATACTGTGGCTGAACTGGTTTTCTTGTCAAAGAGAGCACTGTTAATTTTAATGGACTTACAGCTAATATTCAATAGCAAAATGATAGTAACACTAGAAGAGACCCAAAATACACGAGCAAGTCTTCCTTTCCTCTTGTCCAGTATCAATACAGAAGGTCCCTTTGTGTTGGAAGCTCCATGTGTAGTTCTGCTGCCATTCCAGTACTCCACTGATGTACACAGAAATAACACTTCCAACTCTGAAATGCAATTGTCCAAGGAAAGTCAAAGAAGAAAAATCTGCACATTCAGCAGTTTTAATATTTAAAGCTAATGTAAGCCCACCCTTTCCAGAAGAATGTTCCTTGCAAATTCCATGCTGTTCAGCAGGACCTCCTTCCTTACTGCTTTCCCTGCAACGTGCATATGTAGTGACATCATCCCATAAGAATTCCCCTGGCTCAGTGTAGGTGTGCAGGATGTGAGTACAGCCACAGCTCCAGAGAGCTCATCTTCTCACATGAACGTAGAGGAAATTTTGTAATGCTTATCTATAGCTCTGTCCTTTAGTTACTGTCTGTTACACAAATTAATTCAGAAGAATTTTTGTGAGCATAATGGTAAAAGGATTCAAACTTCTCACTCACACTGGAGCCCTTTTAACAGTTAATACTCTGCTTCTTTGAAGTTCATTTAAATCCAACAGATAGAAACAGAAGTGAAACTCCAGATTTAGAAACCATCCTTCTCTTTGCTCGAGGTGAGCATGAGCAGTGGTAGCAGTGGCTGGAACTGCAGCTTTTTAGGCAGAGTAACTCCTTTTAAGAAGAGAATAAAACTGCTGAATCTTTATAGCCAGTCACAGACATGCTCAGCTGGTACTGACTACGCCTCAGTCTTACCTCACTCTTCCCCCTGTGGGGACAGACTAATGAAATTCCCATCTCTTGGCCTACAAGCAGGCAAGCATGAGGGTGGGTTTTCTGCTTTTTTCCCCACAAACTCAGGGTGAGCTGATGGGTTTACCGCTGAATTTCTTGTATGCAAATGAATGCATTCATGCTTCACTGGGTATGAGAACTTAAAAACGGGAATAGTCTTGCATAAAAAATATATAGTGGGGTTCAAAATCAAATTTTATAGTCAAAATATAATTCCACTATGTGGCAACAAAACAGACTTGCAGGAGAATCAGAGTCTGTTTTCTGAGTTGTAATTTTCTATATGTTTGCCACTTGCACCTTAATTTTAACTCAAAGCACGTTTTAAATATTACTGTAGTGTTCAATAATTTGTAGTAATTTGGAATGTCACTATGGTACAAAAAACCTCAAAAAACTCTGCTGAGATATACCTGTTAGGCAGTTTTGTTCATTAAGGGTGAAAGAAGAAATTCAAGAGCAACGCTCAAAATGACATGCGCAGCACAAGACACAAACAAAAAATCATCCAGCATTGACTTTCACTGGAGGAAAATGAAAGGAGCTCACTATTTAACTTACTGCTTTCTGTAAAACCTTGTGAAACAGCAATAAAACCAAGAATCTAAATAACCCATCTATTTCAGCAACAGTTAATAAACTAAACAAACAGCAACATGGATGAATCTTATTTTATCTGTCTTTGGCCTGGCTGTTCACAGTTTCTTAGCAGCTGCTACATTAAAGAGCACTCTGGAGAGAATGAGCTTTGAGGGTCTGCAAGTGCCTTTAAAATTCTGCACTTTAAAATTGGCAGACTGTCTTCAAAAAGTATTTTGTATGTACGTCAGACTGTCATGAATTTGAGACACTGTGTGTGGTCTTATAGGTCTCATTAAATCCTGTGACTAGGTGAGCTAACTACATGGCAATATACAATACTAAAAAGTGTAATTAATAGGAGTAAAAGGGATGCCCTTGACTTATGCAAATAAGGCATTATTAGTTTATTCAGCCATCTGTTCTGAGTAGACATTTCCCAGTATGCCAGAAATTACATTCACTTTAGTTTTCTGCAAAAATGATTATGAATAATTCTGACTCATTCTAAAGAATGATTTCTTTCTCCTCCCACCTGAGTTCATTCCTCAGAGATAAGCAAAGATCAGCTCATCTAACAGGGCATTACCTCTGTCCTCACCATTCACACTCTCTAAATATCACCAAGAAATCATAGCAGCTGTTTACAATGGTATGGCACTTAAGGGTGTAAGTGACATGAGTGCTTTATAGCTCTGCATTTACAAGATATCAAAGTGGTTTCTTAGACAGTAGTGCAATTTCCCTTCTGCTCTGCGTGCTTAAAATCAGTGAACCCAATAAACTAGAAAAGCCTCATTAATGGAATCAACTGTCCTTTGTATGTGAGCAGCAGAAGCCAGCAGATCAAAGGTGCCCCACTTCCTTCAGCAGTGCCCGCACATCTGTTTTGGTTAGATCAAATATGTGGTTAAGCTTTCTGGTTGACAACAACAAAGCTTTTTGCTATTACTGTTTTTCTAATATATGCTGAGTTCAGTTTTCAGCCCATCTTTTTCTATAAATACTTAAGTGTTTTAACATGAAGTTATGGGTCTGATTGATATAAGCTGTGTCTAAGTTTAGCTATGGTGTTAGAAGAGATGTGATGCTCCTCATCTGGCTCATGTAAATAAAAAGATTAGACAGCACTTTGCTGGAGTTAAGTTTCCTTCAAAATAACACCAAATGCTGGTACTTTTTGCATCTATATCCAGCTAAAAACAAGCCCAGAGCTGGATCTGCTATTCTATCAGTAGGTGTGCTCTTGCTTTTGAAAAAGACGTAGAAATCATAAAGAATGGTATAGCCTCTCCATATTTTAAGAAAAAACAAAATAAAATCATCATTTTGTAAGAACATATTTAACTGGGACCAAATTTGAAGAGCTGAGTATTAGTAGATAAAAATCAAATTGGTTTACTGTTTAAATACTGAATAATAAATTTCAAAATATAATGTTTTTAACAGTAATCCCTAAGAAATGTTTTCTTTTCTACTTTTTATCAAACAGAAAAAAACACTTCCAAATTAAAACACTGCCTACCCAACACTGTCCTTACTCTCTTTTGTATATTTTTCTGCTAAAGACTTTACAGTAGGTCATTCCTATTGAATAGCATCTATATCCCATAAGCACAGACTACCCCATGGTATTAGACTGGTAAGTAGTAGAGGCCACTTTGTGAATGAATTTTTTAGTACTGAAAGTGGTCATGTATATATATGTGGCTAGCAGCCCATTGAAATTGTAAAATACTAATCTGATTGTGATGAACAGTAATTATAATGAGCAAAAAAAAAGTGAGGGAAAGGCTACTCTAGTAATGTCCTTTACAAAATTTTCTGAGAGGACAGTACCAGGGGTCCTTTAAATTTTTCCTTCTCCTTCCATCTGGCATGCAGAGCTGAGGAAGTTGATCAAAGAAAACAAAAAATGCCACATATTTTTGTGTGGTAATGCACATGTTTATTAAAGGCACTGCTCAGTGCCTGATGCTGATGTGACCCAATGCCCATTGAAGTCCAGTTGACTCCTTCCTCCTGCTTTGGCCGATAGGTGAAACAGTATTTACAAGATGATGAATACTGCAAACCCCTGAGTTAATCCAGTCTCCAGTTCAGGACTTCATGAGCAGGGTGATTGCATTACTCACAAAAAAACAAACACACCAAAAAAAAAAAAAAAAAAGAGCAGCTCTCCTGTTTATTTGTTAGAATGCAGGAAAAATCTGAACAATCTGAAAAAAACAAATCCTGTAAAATATGTCAAGAAATCTTTCTCTCTACTCAGGAAGGAAAACAGATAACTTTAATTCTAGTGTTTCTATTTGTAACCTAACATATTTCTTCAGTAAAAGGAGACAAGCAGTGACTTTAAATAGGTCTGCTTGTTTCCTCTTGTTTATATCACTCCCCAAAGTGCTCTCCACCCTATCCTTATTTTGAGTGATATCCTTATTCCTTCTTATTTATGAAGGTTAGGTTATCCAATTCACTTACAAAATTAACAAGGCAAGTTAACCAAGCCTTTAGATCAATAGCAAATGCTACATTCCATATGCCCTAAGTACAAACTAGACATAGCATAAACTTTTATAAAAGGGTTCAAGGAAAATAGATGTATGAAGAATATTTATTTGTTTGCTTATTTAGATTTCCTTTGTTCACAGATCACTTGATATTTGTTTAAAATTATACAGTGATTTAATTCTTACCAACTTTAGATAGCAGAGCAAATATGTTTATATAAAGCTGAACTATCCTCCCCAAAGATGAAAATTACAGCCAAAGACTATCCTAATGGAAAACTGAGCTCTTACAAGATTTATTCTTCACACTATGAACCAAGTATGGAAGATAATGAGCATGCAATCCTAAATTTTGCAAGTAGTCATTCTAACTGCACTTCATTGTGCATGCTTGTCTCATAGTGAGTCCAGAAGGGTCTGGGCTTTGTGAGTCTGTGTACAGAATTTAGAGCAGAATGATAGAATATGTTGAGTTGGAAAGGATTTATCAGGACCATCGAGTCCAACTCCTGGCGCTGCACAGGACATCCCAAGAGTCACACCATGTGCCTGAAAGCGTTGTCCAAACACTTCTTGAACTCTGCCAGGTTTGGTGCTGTGACCACTTCTCTGGGGAGCCTGTTCCAGTGCCCAACCCCACTCTGGCTAAAGAACCTTTTCCTGATATCTACCCTAAATCTCCCCAAACTCAGTTTCATGCTGTTTCCTCAAGTCCTGTCACTGATCATGAGTGAAGAGATCGGTACCTGCCCCTCCACTTCCCCTCACAAGGAAGTTGCAGACTTCAGTGAGGTGTCCCCTCAGTCTCCTCCTCAGGCTGAACAGAACAAGTGCCCTCAGCTGCTCCTCATGCAGCTTCCCCTCAAGGACCTTCACCATCTTTATGACCCTGCTTTTACACTCTCTGAGAGCTTAAAGTATTTTTTTATATTGTGGCACCCAAAACTGCCCCCAGCACTTGAGATGAAGCTGCCCCAGTGCAGAGCAGAGCGGGACAATCCCCTCCCTTGCCCGGCTGGTGATGCTGTGCCTGATGCCCCCAGGACAAGGTTGGCCCTCCTGGCTGCCAGGGCACTGCTGACTCACATTTAACTTGCTACCCCGTGTGCCTTTCCACAGCTCTGCTCTCCAGCACCTCATTCGTCAGTACATATACACAACCAGGTTTGCCCTGGTTGCAGAATCCAGCACTTGCCCCTGTTAAACTTCATATGGTTGGTGATTGCCCATCCTTCTGATTTGTCAAGCTCTCTCTTCAGGGCCACTCTGCCCTCGAGGGAGACAACAGCTGCTCTCAGTTTAGTGTCATCAGCAAAATTACATTATATTCTTAGTATTCCTTCAAGTTTTGTGTCCAAGTCATTTATGAAGATGTTGAAGAGCACAAGGCTGAGGATGGAGCCCTGCAGAACCCCACTAGTGGCCAGATGCCAGCCTGATAACACCACATTCACTGTAACTCTTTGTGCCTGACCCTTGAGCCAGTTGCTCACCCATCACAAGATGTGTTTATTCAGCCAAGTGCCAGACATTTTGTCCAGAAGAATCCTGTGAGAGAGTATCAAAAGCCTTATTGAAGTCCAAAAATGTTACATCTTTCTTTCCTACGTCATCTAGGTGGGTCACCCTGCTGTAGAAAGAAGGCTCAATATGCAGGACTTTCATCTCATGAAGCTGTACTGGCTGTGACCGATGACTGTGTTGTCCTCCAGGTGTTTTTCAATACTTCCCAGAATAATCTTTTCAATGACTTTACCAGGCACTGAAGTGAGACTGAGAGGTCTGTAGTTTTCAGAGTCCTTCTTCATGCCCTTCTTGAAAAGTGGGATGATATTTGCCAGTTCCCAGTCAGATGGGACCTCTTCGGTCTCCCAAGACCACTCAAAAATCATTAAGAGAGGTTCTGTGATAACATCAGTTAGCTCATTGAAGATTCTCAGATGAATCCCATAAGACCCCATAGATTTCTGGGTATCCAGCTGGAGAAGCAGATCCTGAACAAGTTCAGGGTCTGGGATTTGATCATTCTTGCAGCCATGGTCTTCCATCTCAGGCCACTGAGACCCCCTTGGTCTGTCATCTGTGTTGAAGACAGAGGCAAAAAATGCATTAAACACCTCTGCCTTTCTTTGTCCCTGTTTGTGAGGTGACCATCCTCTCCCTACACATATCAAACTGCTCACAAACACTGCATTTAATTCTTCAGCAGAATAAGGCCAGAACCTAAAAGCAGAAGTCAGTAAACTGATTATCAGCGTGTTGAAAGTACACATTTACAACCCAAATTATCCAGTAAAGAGCATTTCTTTTCAGCTATATCATGTGTTAATTTAAATTCATAAAATTTCTGTAATCTGCTTTTTCATTTCAGAACTGACCATTCTTATTTATACCAAAGTGATGGTGTTAATGGATACTTATTCTTATAGCAGACTTAGCAAGACATTATTTTCATGAGGCTTTTTACGTTATTGGTTTTTACCCAGTTTAGGCTAATCCTCATAACAGATTAGCAGTCTGTCCTGGATGGCAATGTAGTAATGTGAGAAAGACATGAAGATTTTTGATGTAGCATTGGGGTATTGCTAGAAAGTAGCTGGCATTCCAGTAGTGGTACTTAGGACACAACTTGAGTGCTTCTCTCTTAGATATTTTCTTTTTTCTTATGCTCTTAAGAGAAAAGACTCCCAGTCTTCAGTGTTCTCCAGGAACAAGGGAATCTCCATATGTCATCTTCTACTTCCACAAATGTGCCAGTCTAGATATTTCCTGACAGAACCGATTTTAGATGCCAAACATTTCTACTCTTTCTCTAATGAAACATTCCATTTTAAACTCTGTTGCATTGAAGGAAGGGGGAATTTTGCCAGGATTTCATCCTACCTGCTTTCTGAGACTACCCATGAAAATGTGCTACGTCACGTGACATTCCCAGCACAGCATTGGGTAGGCTGTATCCTGCAGAACGACATCTTTTGTAAACAAGATTTAGAAATCTTGGAGGGAATTTCCTGCTGCTGGTCAGATTGTTTTGAACACCATTGACCTTGCTGCAGTTTTCTATTCTAAGAGCAGCTATTCATCTGTGTCCCATCCAATTGCTTTGATGACAGTAACTGCTGGAGAGGTGGATAAGGAAATCTAGAGACACTCGTTCCAGTTGTGAGGCCTGCTGATAACCAGCCCAGACTGCGCCCTGGCTGGCCTGTACCAGCTTAAACAGTTTGGAAGGAAATAACTTCACTGAGGAAGGAAGCAAGGGAATGCGGAAAGCAGACCAAAATATTCCAAGTACAGTGCTAACCTAGACCACATCATTTGCCATCCCACTACCAACATTCCACATCAAAACACAGGGTGACCACACCTCAGACTGCACCAAAGTACATTTCTAAAATGCACCGGCACTCAAGGCATTCTCAGACGCTCTTCAGATTGCCAGCCCTTATTAAGCAGATAAATCTGCACCATTTGTTCCCACTTTGCAAAGAATGTTACACTCCTTAACAAGAAAAAAATATTTCATACACTTAGAATTGTAATGACTCATTCACGGATTTTTTCTGAACACGAGGGGGATATCAAGGCACAAAAGCCAAACCACAGGGACCAAAACTGATTTACTTAGTTAGCCTCATATCTTCTTAGTCAAAAACTCTTCTAGCTTCTTTATCTCTCCAACAATGTATTTATGTAAGAATTATGTTTTAGTGCACTTAATATCTGGATAGTATTCTTTTCTTTGGCCTCTTTTGGTGGTATGACTTCACAATCATAAAGTAGTTTTCATGTTTCAAATAATTCAGAGGTCTTACCAACTGAAGCCTCTCCAAAAGCAGTACCTAATCAGATCACAGACATTTAAAGTAAAAAAAAGACAATCAAAAATGGTGTCGTGATCACACTGCATGAAGAGTATCTACTTAGCAGGGATGGTTTCTCTAGACAGTCTCAACATTCAATAGGAAGTCTTTCCATTTTTGGTCTGTTTTACTATACGATAAAGAACAGATGTTGTCTGAAACAGCCTGAAATTATTAGAAATGTTAAACAATTTCCATAGCCTATATAATGAGGATCAAAGATTTAGTAAATATTCAGTCACATCATTTGATATTGAAACTGTCCTGTATTACATAATTTTCAGTACTTCAGATTTTTATGGAAAGAATAAAATTTTTTTTTATATGGTAACTTCTTGGTAGCTCTAAAGAACAGAATGGAGACTCAAGGTATCAGTCTATGTAGGTAACTAGAACTGGAGTTCTGAGTTATATAAGCTAAATTTCAACTCAGAATATTTTGTTTTATTGTGTTTAGTGCATTACTGAATGTAAATGTTTCATTAGTTCTTCAGATTCTTGATTTCAACAAAATTATGTAACTTATGTCTTCAAACAGTTGCGGTTTTTAGTGGTAAAACTTGCAATGTCTTCAGAAACCCTCCATCAAGAGTTATGTAATGACCTCCCAGCTTTAATTTCATACCATGTAAGATCTGGCTCAAAGACTCACTGAAATCACTGATCATATTTCCACTGACCTACAGTTTAAAATAGTGGCAAAATCATGTTCTAGTTTTGCACATCTATGCAACTTTGGCTGAAACAGAACAAGAAGTTCTTACAGAACTGTTTATGATCCCAAATGATGCCCATCTCTGAAATTAAAAGTAAATGATACAAACAAAACAGCTTAGATAGAGTTTGAAACTTATAGGGTACAACATGCAAAATGTAGGTAAAGAGAAATTATATTTGATATTCATCCTGAAATTAAGTACAGAAGGATAAGGATAAAATATTACTTATAAGATGAAGGGGAATATTCCTTTATTCAAGAGCAGGTATGCAGAATTTATAATCTGGACTTCTTTTATTTCTCTAATATAAGAATATTAGAGAAATAAAAAACAAATTCAAGATACAAACAAGAATATGATTCAGAGGACAGCAAAGGTGATGCAGTGATAAAGGTCAGCACAAAAACAAACAGCCTATTCTATTGTCCTCTTACTATTTCAGCTAAGAGTCAAACATTGAGGCTGTATAATGTTATCCAGTTTTGATTAGGAGATTAAGAATCAAATTTAAACTTGTATAACAGTTATCTCAGCTGTTAACCAAACAACAAGTCTGAAGAGTTCCTTGTGGATGTAATACAGATTTTCAATTTAGGTCTGCAGAATAACCAATTTTAAGTGTGACTGAGCTTTCTGTGGTCATGGACCACATGTTTTAAGAAGAGTGCTTAACTTCTCTCTAAACAAGTTAGTGGAACCTAGGCCTGAGGGTGATTTTGGTCTGCATTTTCTAGAAGGTTTAGCTACACAGTCAGGTGGGCTCATTTAAGATCCCTGACTAATAACTGGGTCTGGGCTTGCTTTCTCACAGACAACTGCACTGTCCGATGGCAGATACAAGAGATGATTAGTGAATGATTTTTCTGAAATTACTGTTTAGAAAATTTGATTTTCCAGAAGTTTTCATGCATTTTTTGGAATGGAAGCTGAGCCTGATCTAGCCATCCTGGTCATGTGTTTAGCTATCATTGTATTGGGGTTTGTATCTCAGATTGAGGTTAATTTATTCTGAAATAAGTGACAGTACACTCCTTGGATGTAACTGCATGAAGCAGGTCTCCACCACACTCTTGAGCATGTCTAATTCTCCCTGCATCATCATGGCATTTACAAGATAGGATTTTTTTTTTCCACAAACCCTTATACTAAGAACAAATGGCTTTCTTTGTTTATTTTGTTCCAACTTTGTTTTAAGGAACCTTCTTTATGTCTCCCATGGCAAGGCTACTGAAAGTTTAACCTGTTTTGAAATATCTTTGACTGTTAGAATGCTGCAAAAGCAAGACAGAAAAAAACCCAAAAGACACTCTCTACACTTTCCTCTGGGATATTTCCACCCCAATATAAAGCTCTCTGTTAGGCTTACATAACAATCAGCTATCACTTTGCCTTGTTTCTGTGTTTCATCACTCAGTTTCCCTCTGGTCTTGCTGACACTCCTGACACATCTTCCTTGCAGTCACTTGCATGTCAGTCAGCAGCTGCCTTCTCACACGTCCCAGCCCTGATGATCTGCTTGTGACGTACTAGCAGATAGTGCTGGGGATGAAATTCAGTAATACAGTCTATCAAAGGTTGATCATACATTGCACTGCTGTAAATGTTGGTGTTGTCAGGTGCTGAGCTGAAGTAGGAAACTGAGTTAGCTCAAAATAAGTAAGGGGTTATTGGACATGGGGTTGATTTGTTTTCTTTGTTTGTTTGTTGGCTGTCAGGTTAGATTTTAGCCGTGGTAGTTCCTGATCCAAGTGATTGTGTGGTTTTGTGATTTTTTGTGGTAGAACAAAGGCAGGAATGGGAGTGCATAGGTGGGGATGGAATCAAAGGAAGGAGGCAAGATTTTAATTCTAGCTGTCATCTATATCAGCTTTAAAGTACTTTGAAACCACAACTACCTTTACAGAGTTAAAAAAAAAGTCCGGGACAGAGCACCGTTGATGAAATATTAGAACATTTGTCAGAAATGCAAACTTAATAATCCTTCCCATCCCTGGCCTCACCACTACCTAAAGATCAGTATCAACATTTTCTACCAGGAGTCAGGATCTCCTGTACCCCATGTCATCCTCTTCATTCTTCATGTTATCCATATATATGCATTACCTAAAACAACCATTACACAGGATAAAAACTATGCTACAAGAGGATCCACAGTTACCCTGCCTTGCAACTACAATATTTAAAGTAGATGCTGGTAGTCCTGTTGCAAATATCTTTGAAATTGATTTTGTGATGTAATGCAATGTATGTGATCTGCCATGAACCCCTGCTGTTTGAGCCTAGGGTCAGGGGTTTTTTGTATGACTTCTGTTTATAATGTTCTAAATAAAATTAAAAGCCCAAATAAATCCTTTTCTTTTGAGATTATTCACAAGCCATTTTTAAGATAATTTGCCAGGCAAAAAGGGATAAGATATAGATATCTTCTATAAGCAGATAGAAAATAAGATCTTAATCATTGCAATCCCCACCCCCAAAAGCAGTCATTAATCAGTTCTGTGCCACACAGGCACGTTGTCCTTGCATTAGAGAAAATATTGCCAAAGTTCCTCCAGTGTGCACCAAAGAGCACAAGGCTCTTCAATTTTAATAAACATGCACACAAACACACTTGATATGCCAAGACAGGAGGCCTGGAGTATTTGGGACAAGGCGGCAGCACCACGTAACAATAGTGCCGTTTGTATTGCTGGCAGCACTGGCATACCACTGGCCAGAACTTCAAAAGTGTCCCAAAGACCAAAGGAACTGCTGCAAACAGAGAGCAACTTTAAATGCCAATGGAGTACTTTGAAGTGATTATTAACAATGCATCTCATAGCCCGAGGCATGCACAAAGTATGTCTGTACACCAGGCTGCTGAATGGAACAGGATTTGTTTATCAGCCCCTCCACCAAGACCACAGAGGCTCCCTCTGAAACAATTTTTTCTCCTCATCTCCTGCAGCTGAATGTGCTTACAGGCATCTTCTCTGGCACAGATTCAGCTAATAAATGACTGGGTCACTGGAAGTGGTAGTAAGTCCTATCTGGAGAAAGCTGTAAGCCATAGTCCACCAGAGGAAAAAAGGCCCAAAGACAATGTTGTGTGCTTGTGTTTGTGTTCCACTCCTGGCAACACTGATTTGAATTTTTGTGGCCAAATGCAATTTCTGTGCAACTGCTGGCTCCCTGGATGTGTTAGGTGGGCACAGGAGTATCAGGCAAAATCATCTGACCTGTAACAGAGGAAGTAGCACGGGATTGCCACCAAGTACCATTAAGACTGGTGCAAACCATTTTCCTTCTGCAGGCTTCTGTTTTTCTGCTAAACTTTGGCTGTTTTACTGCTGTCATGCAAGCTCAAATTGTGCCTCCATCATTTGTCTGTATGGGTTGTCTGTCTTTTCCTGGGACCTGGACAAAAGGCTTTCTGGCCATGAATGGCTGCTTTGTTTCCCTGTTCTGAAGAGATCTTAGGCAAATGTAGTCAAACTCCAAGCTTGGTAGGAAAAAAAATCTGGCCAGGTTTGTAGCCTCCAAAACCATGGTTGAATATTTTGAAGCTAGGATAGAATTTTTCCTCATGTCTTCTGTTCTCTGTGAAGAAATTCCTTCGTAGCTACTCTTCACTGTGTGGCTAGGAAGTCATAGTCAGGCATGAAATAAGAAAATTACTATAAAGAGGATGACTTAGGATCTCATTCAAAGTGAATATATCCTTTAAAGCTCAGTGAAGCAAATAATCAAACTAAGAAACAGGATTTATTGCAGAAGCTGAAGTATAAAAGACTCGTTAATGACAATCTCTGGTTTTGTATGCCTGTCAAAAATGTATTCATAACCCTGTTGCCCTATGGATAGATACTGTATCAAGATATTTTTGGCTAAAAGATACAACTAATCCACAGAGCTGCATTGCACATTTCAAGAAAAGGGGAATTGGTTGTATTTAGCTGGCAGTGTCCTTTTATTCTTTAAGACTCTTTTTAGCTGCCTAAAAACAGAAGCAAGTTTTTTTATTAGAAAACTAACTTCAGCTTTTGCCCATTTATTTCAATGTATTTCCAAGAGAAGTCAGTAACGAACGTTTAAGCTCCTTTTTCTTTTTCTTTGATAAAAGAAGTTTAAGTAAACAAATATCCTGTTTTAATGTGCTGCTACACTGAGGTTTGAGCACCTGAAAAGATTAGCTAAAATAAAATGTCAGCATTTGGTTTTGTTCACTAGCTAAACATTCAGCTAAACATTCAGGAAAATAAATTGATTTCAGATGGGAATGTCAGCTGCATGCTCTGGCTAGAAATGAAGCTCTGACTCAGAGGGGTAGAAAAGATATTACAATCCAAATTTCTCAACTTAGTTTCTTCCAAGTAGGGGAATGACACCAAGGGGGAATTCATCCTGTATCCATTGAAGTATTTTGTTCTACCCCCAAATAACTGCTAACTCTTTCTAAACAGTGGCATAGGCCATTGTGAAGCCTTTCTCCCCAGATCACTCATGCCTTGCCTAAAATCATCCCCCACCATGTTTTCAGGGTTTCCCACAATCTTGCAGACTAGTATGATTTTTAACCATCAAAGCAAAGCAGCAGGAGGAGGGATTTTGAATAAAACAAAATAACAATCTGGGGAGAAATGTCTGGTTTATGCTAAAACTTGAATCAGAAAATCATTTGTTTCTAACCATGCTTGTAGAAGTTTCATACGAGACATCAATCACCCAAGAAGGAAACAGAAAAGAAGGCAGTGGTGACATTAACCCCAAGTGCTTTTAATCAGTAGCCCAGCAGTTATGGTATTTGTCTAAGATAATTAGGACACATGTACAGCTTCTTGCACACGTGTACTGGTTATAGCAGCTCAGGACAGCGCAGCTCACACCTCTGCACCACCCCCCAGGGATGTGAACTGAACTCCTCACCTTCCAAGGATAGCACAGATGGGTGTCAAGTTTTCAGAGCCAACAAGCTCTTAGGTGTTCTGTGCAAGTTTCATCCACACACGAGCTATGCAGTCCCCAGTGGGAGAACCAAAGCTCGCTGGTGTGGTCTGAAAGCTGTGGGTCCCAGTCCCATCAGGTGACAGGGAGAGAGGGAGCCAGCAAACTGACACACAGTCAGGTCACATTCTTCTTAATGCGGAGGGGTGTAGGTGAGCACTGCTGTGTTGAAGTCCTACTGTGCACCTCCATAAAAAATTGATCAAATATCTCTCCTGAGATGTGGAGGACTGAAACACAGCTAGATATTCTTTTTCTTAAATCAGTAACGTCAGAGGGCCTATGACTTATGACTTGGGTTTGCAGGGAATCTGCAGCAGCTGCAGACATTGTATGTAATTTGGCTGTTTGGGACTATGTGTAAGGAGCATGTACTTCCTCTGGCCTCCAGTGCCCAGAACAGTGTGCTGTAGTATGGATGTAATACCTGGCATGATAATATTAATACCATTCCCTAACCAATAAAATTCCATGTGGGACTGACTTGACTTTCCTATTTTATGTTGAGGCTCACATTTTTTCCTTTGAAAATGGATATCAGACAAGTGGCAAGTAACAAACTCTAGGGTCAATCTGCAGCTTGAAAACAGGCAAACGTAATATCTAGTTCTGAGCTAAGCTTGATCATCTACTCACCCTTTTCAAAATCTGTTTAAAGAAAGTTTCATCCCAAGTTTAGCTCCTAACAAAGCCCCTGTTCCTTTGAATGGCATACTATTATTCATGGCTTAAGTGTGGCTCTAATTCTGCTAAATGATTAACCACCACAGGGTTTAAGCATATGAACATAAGTGTGTGGATCCCTTCAAAGGCCTTCCAAGTTGTCTTCATCCTCTGGACAAACCCTCAAGGGCCAAGCCACCAAAAGTTTTTTTGTCTTTACTTCCCCACCCTTTGCCATTTTTTTCCAGTTCTAAGCAACCATAAAATTTGTGCTACACATTTCTGTGATGCAGGGAGAATAATAAGCTGCCCTGGGCCAAGTCATGTACAGAAGCATTAGAAGAGTATTTTAACTGAGCAGGAAGCTATTTATCTCCAAATTACTTATGTTTAAGTGCACTTTAAAAAATCTTCTTCTTTTGACCAAATCAAAACAAACCTCCAAACACAGATGTTCACTAAGTATCCAAACATGAATAAAAAATATTCAGAGAAACTTGTGGGAAAGAACTCAGAACCTAAATCCAAAAGTCCTTACACAGATTTTATTCAGTCAGAAATTGCTCTTAATTAATTGAGGCTAAGCAGTGGTAAAGATTTCGGAATTCAACCATCTCCTTACATATTTGCTTTTTTTTTAATTAGGCTTTTTAATCTGATACTTTCATACAGCGTTGCACTAGCAAACTCACAAACTATAAACTGTCTCCTAAAAGCCATGAAATTGAAGCCAAGAGCTTTTGACTAACTTGAAATTTGCTGCTGCAAGGGATAAACGTGCCAGATCCTAGTATGTGGGTCACTCGTTTTGCCAGACCATTCAGTGTATGAACAGATTTGTATTTCTTATCCTGAAGAGGGCAGAGAACAAGTATTTTCACCATTTTTCAACTTTTTGTGTTTTACAAGTAAATGGGTGGTAATAAAAAACTGGAATATGGAATTAATTATATTTAGATCATAACAGCGAATTTTGTCTTTCTCAATATCTGTGCTGTCATTTCCCATCCTAACACTTCAGTATTGCAACATCTACCTACTGCTAGAATAGGCACTAACTGGCTGAAGAGTATGGATCAGTAAATTGAATTACTGCCAAAGCACATCAAAACAGGGTAAAAGACTATTTGGAGGGCGTTTTGAACAAACTTGCAGGGCATTTTGAACAAACTTGTATGGCCACTGCCTCTGCTTTTCCTCTCTTGTCAACAAATGCAGAAATTCAAATACCAAAGCTCTCAATAAATTTCACAATTGATAAAAAAATCTAATAACCATGGTTTTAGTTACTCTTCTCTCTGTGCATCACAATAACACACAGCCCCATCTTTGCAAAAGGAAATTTTCTTAGGATGATGAATCAACAATATCATTTCTTACTCGTGTAATATGAGAGCCTATCACATAACTACATGCTCTGGAAAGTATGAATCTGAATCAAATAATGAGTAGGCTAAAATTCTCCATAGCTCAATTACAATAGCTAATTATGCTTTTTATTTCCCATTTCCCTTAACAATTAACTCTGTTGAGCATTAAGAGTGCACTGTATAAAAATCTTTCTACAGTCAGACCTTAAGAAAGCAAGATAGAAAAAGTTATGGAAGAATCTGGTTAATGTAATGAAAGAATATTTTTGTGCAAAAGAATTGATGAAATTTCGGGTTGTTAAGCATACTTTTGTAGAGGTTTGGTTTGGTTTTTGGTTGGGGTTTGGTTGGGGGTTTTTGTGCTATGTTTGACTGAATTAGTCCTTTATTGCCTATCATGCACAGGGCAGCTGTTCAGATTAATAGTTTTTAGCCTGGGTAATTCAGATATGCAGGGGTTTTGTTTTCAACTGCAGTGTTTCTGTGCTTTTGTTTTTGAACGTGTAACATGTGATCTTTGTTAAAACCCTGCTGTGGAATGCTGACACACACACAGGATTATTTTCCCTGCCAGGGGTTCATATAGATTTATATGAAACCTGAAAAAAATGCAGACTCAACTTTTATTTTCCATTCAGAAAGAAACACAGCTGTCATGTTGGTGACAAATAGCTTTTAATTTTAAACCTTTGGATGAAAGGAACAGGCATCTTTCCTGACCACACTGTGGCAGGATAAAACTCACTACGTCCTATGAGTTACAAACCACGTACGGTATCTGTAGGTAACTGAATATAGTATTTTACCAAAAGCTTCAGACAAGAGCTATTCTTAAGGTCAGCTTTTTTTAAACCAGGCCATGGACACAGCTTCCTCCTATAGTGGGGATGTGCTGCTCTTCCAAACCTATCTGACATTTCCATCTATGAGTAGAAAGCAAAAAGGAATAAAAATGAAGATTTACACAAAGATTGGGAGTAAGGCATGGCTGTCCTAGTCAGAAGTTAGTAAGAGCAAATGTTTTCTTCACAAGAAAACTCCAGGCTAAGATACGGTCAGTGGGAACATTTCACAGGATAAATGTTCAAGGGAAGTAATTGCTTTCTCAAACCTTGGATTGATTGCAGGGCCAGTCAACAAGCCTTGCAGAAAATAGTCTCAGTGGCAGTGTATACTCTGTCTGAACTAACTGACATGATTTCTGTAGTAATCCCCTAAAATCTTGCCCTTGCTGGAGGGTTTGCACCTGTAGAGTGCCAGATTTCCTTCTTTGTTTCTTCTTTTAAACCCCTATTCATTCAATTTGCTGAGACAATGCAGTGGCAAGACAGCCACAATACAGCACTGGGGTGTGGAAGAGAAAACCATGTGTCAGCCATCTGTAGGGCACTGGGCTCCCCAGCATCTGCTACCCACATTCCAAGGTTATATGGCCAGATCATCTCCTGAGGTCCATGAACGGGATGTGCCTTGCAAAAGGAAGGGAGTGCTGCTGCTGGGCTTCCTCTAGCTGGGAGGCTGGGTGAAATAACTCCACCCTTCCCACCACAGGGAAATATGGTCTCTGTAGCTTTTGTTGTTCTCTGTTTTGTGGTGTAAAGCCCACTTTGGTGTGGTTTTAGGGGTAACCATACAGGCAGTGTCCCTGGCTGGGTGGCTCGCAGGGGCCCGCAGCAAGAGGAGGCATCTGGGCATCAGCCCTGTGACTCTACATGGGAGAACTCTTTGCTGGGGTTCTCTTACCCCCAGCAAATCTCTCAGTACTGCTATAAGGAATATTTTTCTATCTGCCTGTCTGTCTGCCCTCACCTGTACTTAAGACTCTCTTGCCACTGAAGGAAATCAAAGAGATTTCCTGGCTCAGAAAGTCAGTCATTATAAATAAATGTATTTTCTTTTAGGAAGCTGGCACTTTGCCACTTCACAGCAGCTAAAATCTCTGCCTACTATTCAAGACAGATAGAAATGCATACACAGTCTATTCCCAAGCTAAAATTTTAAAATATAAATAAATATAAGTAAAATATAAAATTATTCTGAATAAATTTATATATTATTGAGCCTGAGCCTGTGAAAGGAATTGCAGGGTATTTGTCTTGTGTTGGCTGGAGAGCTTTCTCTGTAACAATTGTAAATACTATTTTTGCAATGTAGAGTTAAGGAATTTTCCTGTACAATAGATACCTGTAATGCAATTAATGAAAATGAAATTTAATTCCATTGCCACCACACCCACATCAGGGGGACCATCCAAGCACAAGACACAGTGAAGTGAAAACTGTTTCTTTGGTCTTTTTAAAAGTGCATTTTCCCCCATTCAATCCAACTTCATGTTCAAAATCAAAGCTTAATTTCTGCAATATAATGCAAATTAATTAATTTCTATAAATCATTATAGTAGTTTCCTTACCCCAGAAAAAAAGTACAGTGGGCAAATTATCTACCAAAAACTATTCCAGTCTTCTGTGAGACTAATAAATAAGTTAATAATCTGAATGACTGAATGTGGTAAACAAAGCATATCTAATAGCCCTTTAAAAGCTTTCTAATCGACTAAAATGCCATTTGCCTGAAGTTTTGTTTTACTCATAAAATATTCTATCTGTAATATGAGCTTCAAATCATTATACTTTTCATGTAATACATTTTTTTCTTAGTTCTAGGAACTGAGTAGAGTATCTGTAATGAGAGGAAAATATTGCTCTGAACTTACTTCATCTCTGGCTATATATTTCTAGGTAAAAAGTCAAAGGAAAGGAGTTTGAGCTTTAGCATATCTAAACTTATCTGCAAAATATACTCAGATGTAGTTTGAAAGACAGAGACAAATAGTGTGTTTAACCTTAGGAGGTGCTTGGGTTTTCCCTAATCTCGACCTGCCACATAGCTGAAAGTGGAAGCCTTTGAAATGTTTTTACAAAATATTTACTTTTTTTTTTTTAATTAGGAATGGAGAAGATTAACAAGGCTTTTCCTCTCCCTTTCTTTTTAAGCTTGCAAACATTTTAGTCATGAACCTCTGCAGGCTGGCATGTTCTGTTGTGTTTATCTGATAGTGACAAAACAAACTTCAAATATCTCAAGGGCTCAGTTTAATCTGTTGAGTATAGAACAGCCTTTTATCTAAAGATGTCTAATTAATAGACCAGTCATTCAGCAATGAGCCCTGCACCACGTTAGTTTCTGTAGGAATTTTTCATTATAATTATTCATTTTAAAAAAGAGAAGGGAAGTGTACAAAATTAGTCAAAACTGTAGAATTTTGACATCCTGGAACGATGTGCTACCTAAAGTCTGAATGCTAAATATACTGTGCATCTGCTTCTCTTGCTGATATATTGACTGACCCCGTGAGCTATTGATGTTGAATATTTGGGTTCATACACTGGGAGAAGGAGCCAGCACCCAACCCAGCAGTCTTAACCATACAAACTTTCCTTGATCCCAGTGTTGCTGTTCAAGATACTCAGTCTAGACTTGCTGTCAAGTCAAGTAAGGACAGGAAGAATCAAATCTGCAGGACTGAAAAGGGCAGTTACCTTGGTAAAGAAGGAACTGGAGGGAGTATGCAGCCATTGTGCAACTGGGTGAAGGAGTAAGAATTCCAGCACTGGGGCACAATTCAGTAAGAACTGTAGGACTGCTTCTTCATACAAGAAATATCTGCAACTTACTGATTCTTTCTTGTGAGCATGTTTCTAGCAAAAGGTCAGTTCCTATTTAGTATGTTCAATCATTAATAAAATAAGAACTAAAAAAGAATGTGCAGGCTGAGAAAAGGAGGAAAATATCTTTTTTATTTAAAAGAAGAAAAATCTATTGACAGCAAAATAAAACAGAAATTTGGCACCACACTCAGTGCATCTTAATAGGCAATAACCACACCACCAATTAATGACACATTGAATATTTTTGGCTATTTCAGTTCTTTTTCATAGCCCCATTGACATTTTCATAAGCCTCTTGGCAGCAGAGTCAATGTTTCTGCATTCCAGTTTGCCCCAGTTTGAGAGCCCATTTTCCTGTTTCTAATCATCCATAATCTCCCATAACCCTCACTCATTACACCAATCTCCCAGCTAGCATGAGAAGCTGATGACAGTGCACAATGCCTGACATCTCCACGCTGTTCCTAGATGCAAAATCATCTTGTGTCCCAGCCAAAACAACAAATACTAAAATGACAGATTGAGAAACAATAAAGAAAATAGAGGATTTGATACCCCAGTAGATGATAGAACTTTGAAGGTGTGGAGGAAAGCTTGAAATTTCTAAATGACCTCAGTTTATTTTATTTCACATGTTCTTTCTGTTTTAACTCCTATTGAACCATGATGATACAGTTCTTCATGAACCAAGGAAAGTACTATATTTGAGGCTTTCTTTCTCACAGAAAAACTTCATTTTCTATTCACTGATGAACACATAGGTGGCTTGTGGAACAATTCACTTGGAAGCACCATTAAGTTGGCCCACATTTCTCATAGAACCCTTGACCTGAGGACTCCCTGCTCCAGCAACTTGAGAGGAATGTATTTTCTAGAGCTGTTTCCTAGCATTCATTTTGTTGATGTGGCTGTTGAGCTATCTGGAAGACAAGTTGAACTGCAAGTCAGCTGTGGAAATATTTGTCTTAAACATGTTAAGTCATTCCCACAGTCATGACAAAAGCCCGAGCCAGCCGGTAATACATATTAAATAAAGACAGGTGGTTGAGTTTTAGGTTCCATTTATTTACTAGCTTATTATGTGGCTTAAAAATCTGAGAAGAATTTTTTAAAGGTTTTGTCTCAATTACACGGATTTAAATACCAAATAACATCCCTTTCCACCAGTCATAGCAATCATGAAATATTTTCAAGCTTTTTCTACATGCTACTTTTACAAAATATACTTAAATGTAACTAGTTAGTGTGGACAGATACAGAAATTAATATGAATTGTCCAATAGGTCACAGCAGTAACAGTAGCAGTAAGCTTTAATTGACATCATTTGGGCAGAAGGCTTTCGTTGCCAATGGAATTATTAAGGGTATACTTTTTCAACACAATTTTCTGAGGAAATGTGGCTTATGGGAGAACATTGGTCCTTTATCCATCTATCCATTGGTACGCATTTCTCCAACTGGATATTAATCTCAGAGCTTACATACAATTTGTATATCCATTATCTTCTGTATTTAAGAGTGCGATATTTGAGTCATTCTCAGACACAGCTCCTCTCTTTACATAATCCTCCTACTCCTTGTTGCATCCCCCAGTGAAAATGATAGCCATCTTGGTACGTTATTTACAAACATTAAGAAATTATTCCTGTTTCAAAGAGAACTGAGCCTCTTGCTTTCTGCATGCTTTCTTTTTTATTTTTTCTCTCTCTCTCTCTTTTTCCCTCCTTCCTTCCTTCTTTTAGTCTGACAAGATCTTGTTTCAGTCTCCTACCTAGATTTTTCTCCCTTCTTCATTTTCCCTTCCCCTTATGGGGTGTCCACCAAGCAAAGAAGGAAAATACATGTGGCCTCCTTCTGAACAGGACTTCTCTTCAGAGATGGTACAACTCTCCTTGGGTGCTACAATATTACACAGCTCCTTAGCTGCTCATGCCTGAGCTTGCTGGATTAATGCTCTCTGAAGACAGTCTGCATGAGTCACAGTTATGACAGTTTTAACAGCCATCTATGCTGACTTGTTATATGTTTCAGTATTATTCTAGCTAGAATCACGCCCAGAGTACCAGGGACTCCATATTCCTCTTAGTATACTGAACTCAAGTCTTCCTCACTATGAGGATGGTGAGGCCCTGGAACAGGTTGCCCAGAGAAGAGTTTAAGGCCAGGCTGGATCAGGCTTTGAGCAGTCTGGTTTAGTGAAAGGTGGCCCTGCCCATGGCAGAGGATTTGGAACTAGATGATCTTTAAGGTCCCTTCCAATCCAAACCATTCTATGATTCTAACTGATAATATATTTGAGGTCTTTCATAGTGCAGATTTCTGCATTTTGTACACTAACATGTCAGATGGCTAGTAATCTTAGAGAATTAGGTATCTCTACCACTTTGGTTGAAATATTTTTTAGGAAGTAACATGGCCAATATTGCATCTAAGGAAACCCTGTAGAAGCTGTTGTTTGTTTCTCTAAAAAACATAAACTAAAGCTGCATCTTTTATTTTCAAAGCAGTAGCATTGAATTATTTTGAATATGTAGGGTATTCCTCTCTGCACTGGTGATATTAACTGCTCTGCTTTTTAATTAATTGTTTTGCAACATTAGATAATAGGTAACATTCATAAAGAGCTCAAGATCCTCCACTGGCTTTGAAACACGGAGAGCTCCATCAGCATATTGGGCTCATCCCCATAGTGACCAATTAAATGGGAGGATATTGCAGTGGGAAGATATAGAGGTTACTTGAGTGGTTTCCTCCATAAGCTGGGCAGAACTCATTTGGCAACACCTCCTCCTGCACCAGGAGGAGGTTGCAAAATTTTATTGCCAACCACATGCCAGTAAACAAAGAAAATTTTAATGGCTGCTTCTATTCACGGCTGGCTGTGGAGGAACAGGTAGCTCAGCATTTTCAAACCACCCTGAAGATGAAACTATCTGCTGGTAATAGCTAGATCTGAGCTGTGGAATGGGCTGTGCTGATCTGCACCACACACATAATCCCACCCACTGCGGCACACCCTAACAACTGAGTTTTCAGTGGGATTTATAGTACCTCTATGCTAACTTGGCTTGTGTTATTGTACCACAATTTGTACCATTTTCCTTCTGTAGAGACTGCTAGGCAATATTTTAAGGTCAGATAAGCAAAATTATTTGTTTCTTCTTTGCTGTGGACTTAAGTTCCTCAGCTAAAATTCTCTTTCTGCTATCTATATACTCAAGAATCATCCAAAAACATGGGCCTGCAAGCCATTATTCACATGAGTTAATTCCTTAACTTTATGGAATTACTCATAGGAGTGTTTCTTTTGCAGAATGCAGTCTTAATATCGCTGAGAAAATACAGCTAATTAAAAAAATATTTTAAAACTGCTTTTTGCCAAAAAATAAAGAGTTTATTTGTATTTGTAAAAGTAACATTTATTACAGTTTTCATGAGAAACATTAAAATTTTATCTAAAGCAAGCAGCGGTTTTCCTTTCTTATTGAACATCTTTTGGGAAAGAAATCTTGAGGTCCTGAAAAATTCCAATAGTGTCTTGTATTAAAAGCGTTAAAACCTGAATTAAAGAGCATAATTCAGATGGAGTTGTGGTGACTGTGCCAAAGATTACATCGTTGGCTGCTGACTGCATCCAGATTTTTAGAGCAGGTGTGTTGACTCATTCTCTGAGAAGCTGAGGAGAAATGCTGGCCTCACTCCAACCCCTTAACACAGGGCTAACCCAGCTCCGACGCTGCTTTGGGACAAACCATCGCTGTCAGCGCGATCTTCATGGAAATGCAAAATATGGCTTTAACATGATATTCCAGAGAGATTAGCAATGCTCTGTATGAAAGCTGGAGAATGATTTACATCCCGAGTTTAGTCACTCCACTGCTAGCAGCTCTTGTGTATCGGGAGGTTTATTGTGATTGCAAAAGCAGCAGCCCCTCAGATGGCCATTTTTCCTGAGAAAGTTGCTGAATGCTTGGCCTGTGACTCTTAACCGGTTTTGAAAAACACATGCTGTTTCCAACGCATTTGGAACATTGTTGCCATTTCTACTGGAGGTTGTCCACCTTCACTTTGGTATTTAACATGGCCTGTTACCGGGTGTATTGTCAAAATCACCAAATTTGTCACCTTGCTGGTAGTTTACCTTTTCTTACCCAAATGATGTGTGTTACAGGACACACAGAGTTATTAAGGATTTTACTTTACAAGTTTTGTTTAATAAAAAGATGCCTTTTTAGCAATCTGAGGAGCATATTCACATCCTGAAAAAAAGAGTTCAGAGACAATATCTGCCTCCTGCCCCCTTCCCTCTTTCTTTGCAACATTTGGAAGAACCCATAGGCCTTATAGAAATACCTCAAGGCAAACAGTAATCAAGGAAAAGGTGCCTTAACAGAAAGCTTTCCCTACAGCTAGCTCCCACGTGAATAAATAAAACTGCTGTTAGTGTCACTGCCTTAATTATTTCTAAAAGTAGGAGTTGTATCTATCTGAAGTGCTAAGGTTTGGGATATCCAGTGTCATTACAATTAAAGACTCAAGAGTTCAACAAGACATCCAGTTGCACAGAGAAATATGGTGGAAACCAGTGAGCCATTCTCTGGACTAGTTGAAGTTCATGGTATATCTTTCTACCCATTTGGAAAAAAACAGGTAACAAAGTAATGAAACCCTGTATTACAATGTTGTTTACATTTGTGTATAGGCGACAAAAGCATGCATTTGTCAAGTCTGTTGGCACGTGGCAGAACAAAATTGGGAAATTAATCAACAGCTCTCTCACCTTCACTGACAGCCATAGCTGACATTTTTGTTGCCAGTATCACAGCATCCAAGGAGCTCGGGTCTGTTCTATAGTTTCAGTGCAAATATGGAGTACTTCTATAAAAGTCAGGAGACTGATGGCAGTCAGAAAACTAAATTTACTTCAAATAGGAGAACCTATTCTAGCAGCCTCATGATAGCAACTGATTAGAACTAGGTTTTCTGGGGAGATTTACACAGCCTTCACAGATCTGTCAGGTGAAGAAGCAAGACTTTGTGCAGAATTTGCAAGCATTCTCCTTTCACCCTTAATCTGATTATAAAAAATAAAAGCAACTGGAAATACATCACTGTTATCCCCGGTCATTCATTTTGAGAGTTTTGAATTTCATAGTGGAAACTGACCTTTGAAACATATTTTTAACTGCTGAATATACATGATTATTTTATCCAAGGCATCTACTTGCTCAAGTAATGCTTTCCAATGATGATTTGTATTTTTTTTTGAAGACTATTAAATTTAAAAAACAAACAGAAAATGTTTAGAAGGCTGATTGTACATTAGGCTCATCTTATATGCTTCTTCTGAGTCTCTTCTCCTTTGCTCTCTTTTGCTTCCACAATTCATTTTCCAAACTCAACAAGGATATTTGAAATGGGAAATCAAGACATGAGAGAAGATGCTTGGTGTGGTTACTGCATGGCAACCCACATTCCAGCTCACAGCTAATTACAGGCAATGCTGACATCTGAGAGCTGGGAAAAACTGAGATGTTAAATCTGCTTATTTGTACAGTAAAATCTTTTCCACAAAGTATTATTTTACTCCATGGAGCCAAGGGCATTCTGCAACATCAATGCTAGCAGAAAGTTAACGTTGTGTTAATAGGGGATGGTAAAAGACAGCATAGCTTTAATAACTTAGCATAGAGATAGACCATGGACCAAAACATTAATCATAAGCATTCCTCTATTGACCTCCTGAAGGGCCAGACTCCTCCAGCTAGGCTTATTAATCCTCATGAGAATAATAATATCCCATTTCAACAGTGAGAACAGAACACTTGTCTTGGTTTCAGTTGACGGATGGCTTAACTATTTTTACTTTTTTTTCTTTTTTTTTTTTTTTTTTTTTTTAAGACAAATAACATCCCTCTCCTTTTTTGAGATCAGACAGCATGGTTACAGGCAGAGTCTGAGAATATCTGGTGCATGGGATCATTGGTGATGTACTGAGTACTCCCTCTCATTGATACCAAGTTTTTTTTTCTGCTGGGCAGTTTCTTTTCTTGATGCTATTTCCAACATATGGAAAACTCATTGTCTAGTACAACAGGGCCAATACTTCCCTCTCCTTATACTGTATCCAAAAGTGATCTAAACATGGTGAAATAATGACCCCACATTTAATAATGTTGTAAGACTATCAGCCAGCTGCAGCAGATTTTCCAGAGGGTATATTGACATCTTACATATGTGGTTGCAAATATATTCAGCTTCTCTAAATTATATGCATTCATGACTAAAGCTTGTCAGAGAAAATGCTCATAGCCTACTTATTTTTGCCAATGTTTAAAAGGAGGGAGTTCCTGGGTTTTCTGGAAATGTAGGAGAATCAGATTCTGCATCCTCTAAAGCGCTTAACTGATATATCAGCAAAGAATGGACTGGCACAACTCTTCAATAAGTCATTTTCTGTTCACTTTTTCCAGCTGTCTCTTTCATAAGATAAGAGAAGAGAGCTGAGGAAAAAGGATACAAGCTGAAGTATTTCCCATCTCACATTTCTATTTAAACAGTTTCCTTGTTGCTTTTCCAGGATCGTTATTCCAGAGAAATAATTTTTTTCATTCGTCTGTTCTTGTTAAACATTTCTGTTTGCCCTAACAAAAACACAAAAACTGAGCACAAGCTACAGCATATTAAGATCAAGCTTTCCTGTTAGCAAGTGTATTGTTTTTGAGATGTGACAAACAACGTTAGATCCTCTCCCAAGCCAGTGGGACATAATAAGGGGTTTAAATTATTCCATAGTTCTGGACATTATTAGGATTATTACAGTTATTAGTAAGCCCACGTGCACTTTGCTGTAGCCCTCAGAAGCTCACATCCCTGTGATTGAGGAATAAAAAAAGAGATTTCTTCTCTTTCCCTGACCTGTTACCATTCAGTTTCTAACCTGTGGCCATCTCTTGGCCTGTGAAAAAGGTTTAATGAATGTGGCCTTTACCTAAAAAAATCTCACTTTTAATCTAAATTGTTTTGGGTGTGCAATAGACCATTCAGGGGTTGAACGCAGCATGTTGCCCTGAACAGCAGAATAATACCTGCATGTATTTTATTTACTCTGCTTTTTCCCACTCTTTTATGTATATGTCCTATCCTGTTACATCCAGTTGGAGAACAGATATATTCGCATCAATTTCCATGCATCAGCTGTGCACCAGCCCCAACAGAGACACTTAATTTTCTTCTCTCCTCATGCAGAAGGCAGCATTTTAAAAAACATTTAGCTAGGTGCCATGAGATGACTTCACGGAAATCGCGTGGCTTCATTATAACCCTGAGCACATACACAGTAAGGGAGAAAGGCATTCCTCTCGAAATCCAAGTTTTGGGAGGGTGGAGAGTGAAGGCTGGAGGTAAAAATCCAAGGTCCAAGATCAGTAAATCAGTCTGCTGTGTGATATCCCTCCCTCCTTTCTACGCAAGCCTTCTGGCTGAGGTCGCGCCCAGAGCTCCCGGCCAGTTCTGTGGGTGAGAGGACCCTGGGCAAAATTTCAGGCTCCCGCAAGGGCTCTGGGGGAATTGCAGGCTGTCAACAAAGTTTGTTTGGAAAACAAACCAGAGTATGAATAAGCCACTTCCCTTCTGACACCAGAGAGGTCCAGAAACAGAGAAGATTTTTCCAGCAATTAGGCTGTGAGAAGACTCTATGCAAGCATGACAGCAAACATGGCTGGGAAGCAGTGTCTGGAGGAGGGCCACTTGAGTTTGGAGAAAATCAAAAGCCAGGTTCTGAAGTCCATGGTAGAGCATGAGGGCAAAAGACACGGAGCCTGTGGTTCCCTGCATAATTCAAAGTAATTATTAATTCCTACGTGTACTCAGTGTATGTGCCTATGCCCAGAAAATGTTGTGCATGCAATGTGTGTGCCTGCTACCATGGATGACCCTCATACAGAGTCTCTACAGGCAATGAAATGTGAAATGCATTGTGAAAGCATTTTCCTCTGTTTGTGCCACAGGAAATGCTTTCAGTGTTCTTCCTCATGTCCTTTAAGCTGTCATCTAAAATTCTCTCTGTTGTTTCCATCATTTTGTTACCCCTTCTTGCACCCTACTGAGTTTCTGCAGTACTAGTTCCTACTCTGTTTTGGTATTGCATCAAACAGCTAATTTCATTTGTTACCACAGAGTGCTTGATGCTTTTTTTGCACAGGTTCAGCTCTGAAGAAAAAACAATAATTTGCACTTTCATGAAAATTTTTGCAAAACATTTTGCTAGTCTTCACTCATTCACATAAGAACAGCCCAACCAAACACTGTAACGTTAAAGGAAGTAAAAGTGGCTCTGCTAGGAAATCTTACAGAAAAGTCAAGTAATAATACACTGACTCCTTGAACAAAATAACAGCTGCAAAAAGGGAATGACATACTTTAAATGTTATCATTGCAAAGCCATGAAGAAATTGTAATTTAATTATGTTTCATTATCTTCCATTAGAAGAAAAATATATGTGCTACACAGCATTTCAAATGTAATTGCCTCAGTAAGACTTCTGTTTTTTTTTGTGGAAGTGTCAAAATGTCAATTACACATTCGCAGGCCTATGATGAAGAACTGATTTATCTGTGTTTAATCATTCAAGATAATATACTATACTGTGTGTGTAAAGGAGATAAAATCAGTCAAAACACGTGAAATTATTATGCTGTCCTACTCTTGCAAAATGGAGCAATTCACGTTTTCCTAATAATTGATATCACTGATGTTTTGCAGTATCCTTTTGCAGCTTGTGCTCTTCCCAAGTGACATGGGTGACTAGTGTGTAACAGGCAGGTTTCCAACACTTTAAAGACTACTTCAGCCATGCCTCACATGAAGTTCTTTCTGTTCAGTTGTGGTCCTGAGAAATATTATAAACAAGGTAAATTTGAACACCTCAGACAATCCTTATTTTATTTCAAAACCAGTCCTTGGCACCAGAGTCTGCATATAGGTATTAAAAAGAGCTGCAGCTCATTATGTAACTAGCCTGGTTTTGAGTTTGAGAAAACTTAGCTCTAGGAATCTGAGTTCGTTATATTAAGTTTAAACTAGATGGACATACAAACCTTTTGGAGATTTAGGCATCGCTGAATGCCAGAAAATATGAAAGTGATCTATCTTAGAGTACTTTGTGTTCCTGACAGGGAGTTCTGGGGGCTCACTGTCTTATTGCATAATATTGAACACTAGTAACCAAACATCTGTTAGTAGATAATGGAAGCTGCAGATAACTGTCATATTAAAATGACCAAGAAATAGATATCCTTGGATACTTAAAGTTACTTTGGTAAACTGATACAGAAGAGCTACACTGGCAAGAGTCTGTCTTGCCTCAAGGATTCCAAATAATATGGCTTAAATACTAAGGTTATCCCTAGACAAGCAAACTATAAATGTTATTGATAAAGTAAAAGGAAAGCAGGTGAGATGCATACTTTAATACATACCTCACACCAGATACTAGTCCATAAATCAAATTCGTTCTGTATTTTCTCCTTCTCTAAAACAACACAGAACTTGAATTGTTCATGACATCCTATATTAAACCATTCTATTTAATTGTACTCTCATGACATTGACTTGCATTAAAAACAATGTGCAGTCACCCATGTGAGCTCTCCTCTCTGAGGTAAAGAAGATGCTCCCTTTCCTAAACTCTGGTAGCCCTGGAAGTGTCAGAAGCAGACTGAGCACAAAAACTTCAAGCAATTTTGGGTCTAATACTGGAACAAGTAGAGTTTTCCTTCTTGCTACAATGGTGCAGAAGAAAGGCACAAGCCAGTCTTGTCCTGGAGTGTATGGGATGCTGTGAGTGGTGCCTAAGGGTAAAGTCCAGAAAAGCAGAAAAGATTGGCAGATTTTGTTGACAATTTTCTCGGTTCAGAATGTAGCTGTGGAAACTGCCCATATCTTCTTGTGTGTTTTGGTCTCTCTAACTTTAAAATGAGAGCTTATGCATAAAAATTACTTTGAGACTAAAGTTTGTTTACAGCGTGCTTTGCAAACCTCAGTTGAAAGTGTCAGAGTAGCGCAAATGTGTTTTTTCATTTAGTGTTATAGTCACCATCATCCAGGAATAGCACAGATAGACATGGATGTTTTCATCATCTTTTGCCTTTGAGTTCCTAATGTACAATCGAATACAGAACTCCATTTTCTGAACTCAAATTTTAACTGTAAACAACAAAAAAAGGGGGTTTTTTAATTTTATTTTCCCTAGGGAAGCTGTTAAAATACTTAGGCAATAGCATTTAGGCTGTTAATGATCTCTAAGAAATTACTGTCAGTAATTATGAATTAATGTTTTTCTGTAACATATAATCAGTAATCAGAAATTGCTAGGAAAAAGAGTGGTGATGTGAAATCAGTCACCATAATGTGTTTTGACAAGTCTCCTAATTAAGAAAATAATTACCCAAACCACTAAATATGTAGGGAAAAATATATCTTGCAAGTCTGGCAAAAGATGAGCATGTTCCTTCTAATTTTCATCATTTCTTTCTATGAAATGGAAGAATCTTCTGTAATATCTGTAATTGGAACTAAACCTCCAAAGGGAGGTTATCCAAGATTTCTAGGGCCAGAAGAAAACAGATAGTTGGCAGTCAAAGCACACCCGCCTATAAAGCCCATTTTGGTCAAAAGTAGGCAATTCCATTTTGACTCCAAGGCTCACAGCCCACCCTTAGCTCATCACAGATGGGTGCCTCATCAGTCACAGCTGTCTGAAACACCCAGATATCTCAGGCCCAACAGGGAGTGAGGAGCTTGCACTGTTTTTTGGTCAGTATGAACTTGCTTTTTTTTGCTACCTGTATTCTACCTTCATATAACACTGACCTGATTTCTAGCATTGTTTGGGATTTTCCCATTTTAAATCTCTATTGGGAAATAATCCCTAACTTTCACTATGGAGTCAATCACTAGGCAAGGGAGTCCACGTAGTTTAGGATTTTTGTGTCATTCTTTTATCTCTTCCTTCTTCCTCTTCCCATGTGATTTTCTGTAGAAGTAATTTCTCACATTCTTCACATCTTGGCATAAAAAAGAAAAATCAAAGTTATAACAGACTTGGTATATCCTGTTCTTGAATTGTCTGAGGGATCAGGAATGAGTAAAATAGACACCAGTGTCATCTAATAAAATAGAATTCAGTATTAACTTGGAGCTGCACCTCTCCTAACAGCAGATGCTACCAGTCATCCATATCTACCCATAGCATGTTTCTGAAGATCTTTCACATGCATCTTTCAGATGTGATGTTTCAGCAGGTCTGGCTCCTGTTTTCTTCTGGCAGCACTCAGCCATAAATGTGCACAGCAGCCCTCTCACATGAAGCGTCTCTCTGATATCCCATTCTGGGCAACTTCATATGTTAGCAAGGAAAAAACATACAACCACAAAAACAAAATAGAAGAAAGTAACAAATTGGAAGGCAATAAAAACTGGTAACAACAAACAAACAATAAAGAAAACCCACCTGGGATCAAACCCTGATCAGGAAAAAAAGCCCGCTGTGCTAAGTTTCTGCCTAAGAGCACAAAAAGATTCCCATCCATCAGCTTGCCATTAAGCAGAACTCGATCCTGGAAGAGTTTAGAAACTGAAAATTATTGGGCAAAAAAAGCTGTTTCTAAGAAGATGAAATTTTCACACCCAAGTGTTAAGTAAAAACTCTCCACCTAAGGCAAGGATTGATGGTGCGTTGAGCACATGCAAGACTCAGGAAGTGGGATGTATGTTCCTCTGACATGGATGGCCTCTGGCAGCCCTGTGGATATCCTGCTTGTTGTTGTTGAGAGGGTTATAGCAGTACACCCATATTTTTTACACATTTTCCTGCTGGTTTTGTAGAGAGCAAGAAGACAGTTGTAATCACAGCTTGTCACTTGCCTGACTTACATTTTAGATATTTTCTTATTGGCTATATATAAAGGTGTTGACAGGTTACAATTTGCACAATTTAGAATTGAGAGGGCCTACTACATTGTCATTTCCATTCCACCAGAAATACAGGACCATCTCTCTTGCTCATTTCCCAGCAACTTATCTCAGCAACTTACCTGGTATCTTGTTCAAAAAACTGTTCATTCCACTTGGTTTGTGAGTTTATTCCACACTTGAGTGACTACCATTGTCAGGAAGTCAAAGTGAACACAAACTGGACCTAGGAAAACCTCATCTTGAGGCTCAAAATAGTTCTTTTGTTTTTCTTCAATATTCATGCATCTCTGACTTGCTGATTATCTCCTAGAAGCAGAAGTTCCAAATTTACTTCTGAGAAGACTTTTCCTGACCCACCAAAAGCAGAAGATACAGGAAATTGTATAAGAAATGTCCATGTAGCTGTCACCATGTTTTCTAGGCTGGAAAATGAGAGGAAATTTTGAGAAAATTGAGTTGTTTCCCTGAAGAGATTTTTCTCAGTCTCACGCATGAAAATGATACTCTAAATAGTTTTATATGTGATTTTGCAGTTAATGTTACAAAGGAGTACTTTGACATTTTTATGATCTGTTTTAATTAAATGAAGCAAAATCTGCTCTTCTGAGTGATTCATTTATCCTATCAACCTTTCTATTTTTGTAAGATTAAATCAGGAAGTTCGCATTAAGCTTCCTTTCCTGGAATTCCATTTGAACATTATTACCCTTTGTTTAGACTGTATCACTTATTCGGCTGATAAGAGTAGATTATTCCACTGGAGAGACAGAGATTCAGCAATTTAGATCCCTTAAAGAGCATTCTGCATTTTCCAGTAAATGACTGTACGACATGTTTCAGGAAGCTACTGAAAATTACAGCATTTTTTTAGATCTTCAGACATGAAACTGAATACTAATGCAATGATGTGTCTCAGCAATGCACACATAATATTTTTTGTCCTTGACATTAGGAGGGATGTTATAACTTTGCATCATTTAGTTCTCACTGCAATCTCACAGGCTTGATTGTGATCTCCAGGACAATAAAAAGAACACTGGTGAAATACTAGATACTGATTCTAAGAGGATAAAAAATTATACTAAGACATACATTTTAAATTCTGAGGTAATTTTTCATGTTTTAAACTTTGAAGTTGTCATTTGAAATCTTAAAATCAAGTTGCATTCCTAAGGGAGACATTTTTAAATGCCAGAGATTCAACTTGAAGCAGGAAACCTAAGCAAGACTTGTGGTTCAGGTTGTTACAATGTACTTTAAAATCTATGATCAGAGATGTAAAAATATATACACACTTTAATTCTGGACTGTTTTCTGAAATTATGCAGCCTACATTCTTTGACTACATTCTTTGTTTTACTCTATAGTATCCTGAATTCTGGTATATGTGTGAAAACTGCATACATTTACAATGTATTTAGGTACTCAGATAAATTTGTTTTACTTTTTTGTGGAGGTGTTTTTTGGTTCAGTGGTTTTGGAGTTCGTTGGTGTTGTTTGTTTGTGTTGTTTTGGGTTTGGATTGTTGGGGTTTTTTTTGCCTAGGACAAAGTCTAGCTTTGCAAACAAAGAAAACACATTTGTTCCTAAACACCTGCATTTCTTCTTATGTTTGCACCACAAGCAGGTAACACTTCAGTTATGCTTCTAACTTAGTCTAGCTGAATCCCAGATTCTTATTTCCCAGTATTTCCTTTGGTGCCTAGATCCAATTTGTCTTTCAGCATGAATTAAAAGCTGCTTCTTTCCACAGCCTGACATATTTACTGATACCTATAAATGAAAGCACTAATCTATAGCCTTACACAGAGTGCAGATTTTCCAAAACATCTAAACTAGAGGCAAGTGCAGTGTGATAAGCATTCCTAAATGGTTCGAAATTATATATATGTAACTAAATATGTATATATACAGTAGACACAGACAGACAGAAAATAGGTCTTTATATCTTTTTATGTATTTTATGTTCTAACATTTATAAAATACGAAGTAAAATTAAATCTGCAGAAAAAATACTTTCGATCTTCCCCAAATCTATCACTACCTAGTTCCCTTGAATATTAGGCCAAATCTCCATAAATTAGAGCAAATAATAAAAGCTTAATAAATGTGGTTGTTTGCTGAGGTCAAATAACTCATATTCATATTAACCAAGAGGAGGCTAAACCTGAAAGGGTCCGTAAAATATCTTAGTGTCTAACCCTAATTATTGCAAACAAAGATCAAAAGAAAAGCTTATCAAAAGTGGAGACAGTTTATTTCCATCTTGGAACAAAAGACAAAAGACACAGTGTCTTGTCCTTCCTTTGAGGTTTCTCTGTCAGCTCCTTTCCACTCCCTTTCCTGATAGATTGAAATATCTTGGTGGCTGTTCTGTTGACTAAAACACAATAATCAATTCTGGGGAACATGTCAGCTACTTATTTTTATAACAGGAACAATGGAAATAGCATCACATTGTTAATAGAGGTAAAAGTGATTAAAAATACTTTGAGTTTTCCTTTCTAGTTCCTATCGTCACAATGCACTGGAATTGATCCAGAACAAACTATGACTGTAGTTGCACACAATTTTACAGGAATCAGAGAACTTCAATTCCTCTTTAGTCTATGAAGGAATGCTTGTTTTTTAAAGCTGCTGCTGTATGAACCAAGAATAACTAGTTGGCCTTTTTATGTGTATATTAATTTTTTCAGATTACTATTTCAAATCTAAAGCAAAGAAGAGGCATCTGTCTCTAAATTAGTCTTAGAGAGCATACTTATTTCTTTACAGTATATGCATACACAGTTGTAGTGGGTTGACCGCTGGCCCTTTTTCCTCCTCACCAAAAATTCAATGAAGGCAAACCCAGGACAACAGTCTATGTCAAACTGCTACAAAGAAAACTGACAAAGAGCCTTTATTTGCCAACACTCCAAATTGCAGAGCTGCATTTTGTGACATCACATAGAGTTTGTGTAGTACCATGTACTCAAAATGATACTTACTAATTAAGTACAGAATGAAAAGGACATCACACTCATCAATAGCATTTTTAAAAGATATATTAAACTTGTGCATAAACTTCATAATATTTGCCTGGCTTAAAAAGATAGCATAAATTTCTCCAAAATTTTAAACAGTCACAGAAAATGTTGTTGGCTGTCCAACAGAGAAATGCTACTGACCACACCAATGTAAATATCCCTACTGTGTTTTTATTTCCTAATTAAAAAAAAAAATCCCTGTGTTGAAATTGAGGATATCATATCCTGAATAAGCTTCTTGCTATAAAGATGGCTAAGAAAAGATCATTCAAATAGGTGAAACTTATTTCAGAGTTTCAAAGATCAGATAAGCAATGCTTCATGCACTCTGTTGAGACAAACCACTCATTCAGTGCCAAGTATTATTAAAAATTCATTTTCTTAGCTGACACATGAACTTTTCATGCAGAGAGATCATTATGAAAAGCCTTGCTGTTCTGATAATCTGTACTTCGATTTCTGGCATTATCAGTCACATCAGAAGTAGTGGGTACAAGTAGTGGCCAGAGGATAAAGCATCAGTTTTTCATTCTTGAGGAGATATGCTTAATGGAAGGAGTTTGAGAGTTTCAGATGAAGTGTGGCTGAGAACATAGAAATGGTGTGTTAAAGATACTGGAAATTCATCACCAAAAAACTAAGCACATGGTCCTGAAAGCATTTATGCACTCCAATTTCAATATACCCTTCAATCCAAATAGAATTGTATACATGAATCTGTACTAATGAGGTTTAAATTCCTTTCCATTCTGAAATAAACAAAGTCCTTTCTAACCAAGAAGATCTTGTTAGCTGGCAAATACTGTTCCATGTCAAACAGAGCAACCCATCACAACTACCTGGGCTTTCCATAATGCTCTGCAATACATTATAGATTAACTATGAAGTGTTAGGTAGCTCTCATGTTGGTTTAGTTTATACTCAATGTACTCTGATAATGTTTTTCCTAACATAACTAATTGCTGTATAAAGCAAATCTTGCAGAAATTCATCAGGATACTTGAAGACCATTCTCTTTCCTCCTTCATTTAGTACATTTGTTTATATCCAAGAGTTCTGAGCACTGGATATCAACGGGCTCTATGCCAGCATTAAATTAATTGCTAGATTTGTGTTACTACAATTGCAGATACAGTTTACTTGGTCACAATTCACTCAGTCTGGCAGTGATTTCATCTCTCAGTCTTCCAATATTTACATTTTGAATTCTAGATTCTCAGTTCCTTCTAGAGAATCTAGAAACTCACCTCTCAGTTCCTCCTTTCGGTTTGTATGCTTTTCCCTTATTGGGGATCACTATCCAACAGCTCTGGACCTAATGTTCTGCCTGCTCATTACCTGAGTTGGCCAAAAGAAGAGAACATAACGAAAAGATCTAAGGAAGGCACTTCTGCCTCTTGCAACTGCTATTAGTAGAAGCTATCTATAACAGGGAAAAGAAGACAAAGACAGAAATGGAAGGAAAGGAAATGGGAAAAAAAGAGGTGGAGAAGCTGGCAGTAGGTGAACTAAATAAGCAGCATAGGTGCTACAGACATGAAGATGAGAAATTCTTATTCAAGGTACAAAGCTTTTTATATGGCTTAGTGGGGGAAAGGGTGTTATCATAAGGCAATTCAGGAAGTTACTTTTCCCTTTATAAACCGATGGAGCACCCAAGAATCCTAGGTTAGCTAAAAGGTTACCTTGGTGGGCAGTAACTCATTACCTCAGAAGAAAATCTAAGGATGAACTGCCCCTGTTCTCATTCTGTGCACTCCAGGAAGTTTCCCTCATGGCTCAAATCTCATCATGAAGCCTGCTAACTTTGTGAAGTGCAACAGAAATAGCAAAGGAGATAAGCTACTGAGCATTTCAGATACCTGTCTAACACAGAGGTAAACACCAGTTAGGGGATTTGGTTCATTTTTCACATATTTGCGATCACACAATCTTCTCATCTTTGATATAAAGCCACATTCAAAACAGTATATGATTTTGGGATATCTGGTTCATAATTTTTTGACAAGTGGTATTCTTGCACCCTAGGCCTGGTGACATGTGGCTTTGATTTCCAAGTATCTCCCAAATACTTCAGTTCACTTCATCAGCTCAGAAATTCCATATTCTAAGCTGTTAGCATCTAAATTTTCAGGATATTTTTTAGAGATTTTTCTTAGTGCTAACACTGGTTTACATTAAGGAGCTAAGAGGCAATCTTAGTTTCTTAGATCCTAAGTTTGTAAGGTCAATATGACATGCATGTCAGATTATAAAAATCTACTGGTAAATCAGATGGAAAGTTCTGCCTATACACCTTTCAAGTCATTGTTTATACTTCCTGACTAAAAATCAGAGGCCAGGAGCAGTTTTAATCTTGAGATCTGTAGTTGGAAAAATAAAGATTCCTCAGCAAAGAAAATTGAGAATATTTATGTACTCTAGTGCTGCTCCTGAGAAATACAATTCTACTGAGTGATGTAAAGGCTCTTGTTTCAAAGGAGGGAAAGTTCTGAGCATGAAAGGTTCAGGATGTCTTATCACTGTTAATCACTTGCCCCATTGATCCTAGCACAGGTATGTCCCTGGCTGCCTTGAACTTCTGAAGCTGTGATCAAACAAAAAGCAGGTCAGCTCAATGAAATGTTTTCCCCATAGTACTTTTCTCAAAATGGACCCTTATCATCTTAAAGTACAAGACCAGAGATGATCCAAACCCTTGTTTGCACCGCATCCTATAAATAATGTTGTTCATAGTTTGAACTTCATTGTCCATGAAGAAATAATCAGGTTCTATATTTACTTAAGGCTTATTGTTTTCCACCACCCATCATATGTATTAATGGCTGTTCAGTAAAATCAACGGGAAAAAAAAGACCCAGAAAATCCAAAGGCAAAAACATTTTTAAAACATCAGAGTATTTGTTCCACGTATGTAACTTTTCAGATGCCCACAGAGGGCATCATATTACTGGTGGCAGCTGGCCACTTGGTGGTCATGGAAAATGAAAGGGCTTCTTCAGAATACATTGACTGCTATACTAAAGGTGTCATACAGAAACGTGAAACATTTGCTATAGAATTAAATTAGATAAACTTTGCCTGTTATCAATTTCTTGTGTCTAACAGTAACTCCAGTAGATGGACAGCTCTTGCAAATTACTGT
>WAAE01022756.1:0-13986 GCA_013400495.1 Nicator chloris
TTTAATTTTCAGAAGGAAACCAAACACCTACAGCCATGTCTGTAATGATGTGAATGCAGACCAGGCCTATACAAAATGTTCTATGTTCATGCCAGGAAAAAATTCATTGGGCATAGACAAATATGAAAGAAAGATAAATTGAACAAAAAATTACTTCCTAATAATTAAAAGGATTGCCAGAACATGCTTTTTAATTTAAAAGAGTAGCATTCTAAATAATTCATGTTACTCACAGAAAAAGGTTGATTGGGGTTTTCCATAGTTGTGATTCTGTTTTTAGCTCCTAAAATACTTCTTATGAAAAGTCAAAATGAGACACCTACCATCTTTTGTTTTCTGCAACTTTATAAAGAAGGAATCATTTATACATTTCTTGACTCTAATGCTGCTGCACTGAAAGCTTTTTTAGAGTGTTATTCCTCACAAGTTTTCAAGTACCATATTCATTCAACCCTCTGCAATGAGCTTGTGTCACACACAGCAAACCAAGTAAACGAGTTGTCTGTCACATAAAAGCAATCTCATTTACAGCAAAAATGGGGCCAACTCCAACTGTTTACCTGAGTTAGCGAGATTATCACTGATATCAGGCTCATCTTCCCTTTCAGTCAAAGGAGTGAAGAACCTTGGGCTGCCGGTGGTTTTACACTCAGCTATGAACAGCTTGTCCTGTTGAAACCTTGTATTTAAGGAGTGCGTTGGGAGCCTCAGAAAAGAGAATCTGTAGGTGCAGGACACTGACAGCACAGACAGTATGAAATGTCAGTGCCAGCAGGAACAGGATGCAGGACGAGCACTGCACACAGACACTGAATCCAAGGATATGGTGCAGGTGTAACTGAAGTGGCTTTTACTTCCTACACCTGTTCACGTGATTCATCAGCTGAGGGCATAAAATCTATTGTGGAAAGGAAAGCATGGCATCTATGCTGAGCTCCTCATCTTCACAATAGCTGATAATGGAATAACCTGGTTAAATGTAACTTAAATATCAAAGTCACTACATTGGATTTTGGTGTTCTTGTATTTGGATTTCAGATTAAGAGAAGGGACATTCTGCAAGCAGTGGGCTGTCAACAGCTTTGCTTGAGGTTGCTGGCTGTGGGGCTGCAGAGTAATTCCTGAACCCTGATTTTTTTAACAAGAACACTCTCATACTTCCTTCTGGGGGAATGTGTGCCATAATGAACCATATTTTGCCAAGTTTATTTGCGGGATTTGACATAAATTCTTCTTTCAGGAGCTAAAAATGTAAAGTTAACAGCATTTAACCAAAGTGAGGAGCCACAGAAAGTTGCCTGTTTTGCCTAGGATGCATTGTGGACATAGCTGATAGGGTGTATCCCCTTTCCCATAATCTTTTGTGCTCTGTGGTTGCACAGACAAAAAATTATCAGGACCTACTCAATTCCTAGTTGTCTCAGAGTCCTCTCTAAGAAGAGTAAAGTAGATGTCACAACAGTTTCATCACAGCTTCCTTATCAGTGTGTTTCTGCTGGCTAAGAGGGATGGTCCATGTTTCCTGCCTTCTCATCCTTCCTCCCACCCATCCAAAGCACAGAAACTCACATGAACAAAGTCTATGGGAAAATGATAGCACACAGAAATGGTGCATAGCTCTCTCACAGATCTACTGAATTTTGAATGAAATGTATCTCAAAAATGACCATTTAGTACAAACTTCAGGAGAAACCCCAAGTGCACAAATAGAGTTGAGTATAAAACTTGAGTCAGTCTTTCAGTTTTTAATTGAAGCTTTATATTGAAAAAGACCAGGAAAAAAAAGGAGTGCAAAGGAACATTTCATGGCTCAAATTAAACCATTGTTTTTCAAAGGAAATGTAACTTGAAATAGTAATGTATTTCTTACTAAGTGGAAGCAAGTGTTATGCAAACAAAGAGTCATGTGTGAAAGTAATTCTTATCTTGCTGCCTGGAGTAGCTGGGGAATAAAATAAAATAAAATAAAATAAATCCAGGTCAGGTCTGAATAGAAAAATGGAACTCAAACCTCTGGAGCACATGGAGCAGGGAGTGAAAATGTTGTAAATCAGGGGAAGTCAATTGACTGCAGTAGGAAACATGCTCTCTTTGTGCACACCTGTAGGTCAGGACTAGCAAAAGAGCTATTAAAAGCAATATCCCTACTTAATTTTTAAGGATTGTTTACAGATCAAAGTGCACTCATTATAAATATGGATGTCATGTTTAAATAGTCACTGCTTTACTGCCATAGAAAGTGCTCTTAAAATATTTCCTTTTTACTGTGAAATAAAACATTCTTTTCACCACCAGTCCTTCCCTAGTCTAAATATTGCTCCTAAGTAGCAAATAGTAGGTATGTAAAAGAACATATTTAAAAAGTTTTCACTGCAGCTTGTATCATCTCAAGTGGACATCAGAAAAAGTCCAAGCTACATCATCCATTGGACTCAGAAAAAGTTCAGGTTGTTTAGGAGAGCTATCGAGCCTGGTAGATTGTCCCACAGATTTAACAAGAGTTTATATGAGAGCTACAGAATGCTATGAGTAAGAGAACAAATACCAGTAGTATTTGTGACACAAAGTGCATTTTCCTTGTGCTTGAGGTCAATGTCCCCATTTCATTGAAACCAGCGAATATGCCTCCTGCTCTTAACTCCTCTACCATCAACCATCGTGTTCTCAACCATCATTTCCCCTGAATGCCTGCTCTCTCCCTCCACTGCAGGCTGTACAGCTTTTTTTTCATCTAAATGCAAGGATCACATGCAAAGGAGCTCTTGAGATGTGAATCAATAGAGACTGGGGAATGTGTTTCACAGAGGTATTGTGATTATTTTTGTCTTTTTTAGGTTCCTTTAGAAGATATTAGATGGAATGGACCTTTGATGTGACATTCTTAGTTTCGTGTGATTTTCCTCATCTGTGCAGCCTACCTGTATCATCAGTGTTTCACTTCTGAAGAACTTAATTCTGAGCAAAATTATTTCTACTGTTTTTTTTCAGATGGTCTCTCTTCTGCAGGAAGGGTACTTCAGAAAAAATGTTCTTTGTGGTGTGTTTTGAAGATGGGTACATTCACGTCAGGATGAACCAATGCAGGAAGCAGAATCCTCCCTTTCTTTTGGTGAAATCACTCTGCCTTCTGCCACTTGGTACAGTGTGGGGTTGTAGCTCAAGTGTTATAGCTTGCGAGAGTAATTGGGACTTTTTATTGCTTTCCCCATTTCCAGGTAAACAAACCTTGAACTCTCAATGGGCCATCAGAACTTTTAACTGCAGATACTCTCTAGCACAAGTCTACATCAGGATAACTGTGACTGGAGTCAATGCAGCCATACATGTATAAAGACAACATGACACAAAAAAAGGAGACTGATCTACAAGTTGTTTCTACCAACATAAAGAGTAATACCTTTTTGTCATCTCTAATTGGAACTGTCTTACACTTTGTTCCTTGTGCTCATATTACTTTCTCTATAGAGCAATGAGTGTAATAGTACATTCCTTGTAACTTGTAAAATTAATGGGAAGTCTTTTTTTTTCATTTCACCAAGAGTTTAGTCAAACTTAGAAAGCAAATATTTAAGTATGACTAAATCTATAAATATTAGTAACAATCACCTCAAGTTGCTACCATTTCAGAAATAAGGGAGCAAATGGAAATGCTTTCATGTCATAGTTATAAGGCAAGGGAAATCAGCACCCTTTAGTCTTATAAAATAGTTTGGGAAAAAAGACACTAGGAAAGAAGTAGTCCTTATTCTTACCTCAGGTTTAACCCCCAGAAAGACATAGTTCATATCAGTTTCAGTCTGAGTTGCTAGAGGTAGACCCAATGTCTCACAGAGTCTGCCACTCACATCTGCTTGGAGTATCTTTTATCCTGTAAAGCATGGATGGCCAACGTTCATATTGTAAAAGCTATTCTTATTCCCAGACAGGTGTTATGAGGCCAAAAAGATATTGACATATGGCTACAGTGCTGGTCCAGTTGACCAGACCAAACCCAGGTCTACACCTTGTCCCTCCTTCAATATGGTGTAGAAACAGGCCCATTGCTGACAGGCCAGTGTTCCCCAAGGTAGAAAAATGTCCTTACAGGCTGAGTCTTGGCCCTGAGCCATCTGTTGACTAGTTTGGCACAAAACTATTTCAAATCTCTTTCCTTTATTCTTTTTACCTCAAGGCTCTGAATGATTAGATTCCAACCTCCTTTCCAAAACCACCTTTTTTAACAATACTGGCACAGTTTCTACTAGTGACATCCCCTTCCTAAAAAATGAACTTTTTCCTGTAAATTATTCTGAAGGATTTTGTAATACTAATCTGGCATAGATCCACGAACAGCATCACCCTTTGAAGCCTTTACTAAGAACTGCTTGTCTCATTATTTTCCTCTTTTTCTTTTCATGCCAGTGGTTAGGCCTTTTGTGTGTTATCCTTCATTTCAACTGAGATGATGTTTTAAAAAGGATCTGCTAGAAATAGTCTTTCTGAGCTCTTTCTCTCTTTTGGGAAGGAGGAAAAATAATTTTTATAATAATTTCTACAAAGTATATTATATTTTAATTATACTCACAGTAAATTAAAATAACCATCATAAAATTAGCATTGTAATTAAATTGAATTAAAAAACTTTAAAGCTAGCTTCTGCTTTTAGTTATGTGACTGGAGAACCATGTAACATAACTTCAGTCACAGCACTAGAGCTGAGCTCAATAGTATCCATTGAAAATCAGAGGAGGGGAGGTGGGGAGTCCTTAACATGAGAAGCTGAACAAGAAAAAGACAGCTATCACCTTGATCTGTACATTGTAATTTATTTCTTTAGCATTGTCCAGTGAAATATATTCTCATCTGAAGCAAAGTTCTGAATACTGACAAATTGAGAACTTGAGAATTTCCTGCTGGTGGATGCAAACTGCAGACACAAGAAAACTGTGGAGTGCATGGTGCAATGCAAATCTTCATGGACAGATGGAAAAGATTTTCCATTTCTGATTCTAGATATCTGATAAATTTTTGACCAAGTCTTTGTGAGTGTATTTACTTATTAACTGTCCTTGTGACTCTTTAGCTGCTTCCTTTCCTGTATCAGTTAGGAACATCCAGCCTGGAAATTAGGTACAATGTTTAACTGTGCTAATAACTAATCATCAGGACTCCTCCACTACCTCCCATACAGTCCTTAAGTCAAACACGGTTATTTTTCATAACAGATGTATTTTAAATTAACCACCCAAATCACTGGATTTGATGCAGTAAAAGAGTGTGGCTTATGTTGTGGTCAGGTGAGAGGCTCATGCCACTCTTCTTTGGATTTAGGTATCCATGAATCAGATCTAGTGCTTTGGTTTATTTCCAGAGGAAGTAAGTTAAACAATCAGAGACAGTCCTCACACAAACAAGCTGACTATCTTACACGAGTGGAAATAAGTTCATTTAAAATGTGTTTTGACACCTAAGATCAACCTAGGGAAAGAAAGCTTCCCTTCATTGGTAAACTCCACCTCACCTGCTTAAAAATATTAACACAGATGGAGTTTCCCTTTTTAACAATATACTATTTAGTAAATGCTGGGCTTCACCTTCTCACCTTTACAGCTAAATCATTAATTATGACCTTTTTAGTGCTGTTATTAAGCAGTTCCCTCATTCCCCTTCAAATTCTTTTCCTTTTTAACAGTGAACCTTCTGTGTCTGTGCCTCATAGACTGGAGCAGTTGCAATCTGTAAGTAGTATCACAGACCAAAAGTCAAAAACTAAATTTGCTGAAGAAGACAATGCAGCAAAACCAGGAAGAGGTGGGACATGGACAGGCATGTCAATAATTCTTCTTTATGAGCTCTTTATGAATTCCTCTTTATGAATTCTTCCTATTATGAACTGGAGTTGTTTGAGGGTGCCTCTGTAGACACATTCATCAGGATTCACAGAAATGTAGGATTTTAAATCCTATAAGTCTCTGCCTTGTCAGAGGAGATGGGAAGGCTGCAGGCATCTGTCCAGCAGGCAGGTACCCAAAGCAAGCATGATGGGCTGCCACTGACATCTGCTCCCTTCCCTGACACTTATGTGGCCTGGACACTACCTGGGGACTCCTGTGCAGAGGGACGGCTCCCCATCTGAGGAGGATCCATTGTCACTCTCCTGTAGACTCCCCTGAACACGGTTCCCAGAAAAAAGGAGCAACTTTTCCTTTGTATGAAAGAAGCCGTCCCTCTACATCTGTCCAGGCATTGTTCCCAGAGGGCATGGAAAGGCAGACAGGTTCTGGTCCTGGAAGGGATGACAGCTGCCTTACTCAACCCCTTGGCTCAACTACAGATGCATCAGGCTTGTGTATAATTGTATTTGTCCAGTGTGGCCAAAGATACAGTGCTGGTGAGTTTGGTGTGAGAGCCGAGGCCACTTTTGCCCTTGGCTGCACATTAACACTTCCCAGGCTGCCATTCACACTGGGCATTCTTCTCCTTTTCTGCTGAGTTTTCAAGGCATTTGGTGAAGGACCTACTATTGAATTAGTGCAATGTGATCAGCAGAGGTGAGAGACAATCCTTTCATAGCTACCTGTGGCATTGAAGTTGAAATACCATTTTTCTTCATTGAGTTAATTTAAAACTTTTTTCTTTCCTTTCTTCTTTTCTCTCTTTCTGAGGTTGAGGGCTCCTCAAGAGAAATGAAGCAGAGATCTGCTGCCACCTTCTGATCACTTGGAAATCCTTCCATGTCCTCAACACAGCAAACAGCGCCGCGGAACGGAAGTGACTACGTTTCACTGAATGGTGAAAACATCCTTCTGCCATCTGCAGCTGGATTTTATATTATTAGTTTTCATAAATACATTAAAAATTTGAAGTGAATACAATACTGAAGGAAATATTTAGTGAAGGGGTCCCACTCTTCCCTTTGCATAGACTATAGCAAACAGTCATGTGCCCAGCTCCAGTGTAGGCACACAAAGTTTCCAGTGAGCGGAGTCATTGTTAGACGTGGAAATGTTTTTTGGCATGCCCGAAACTCGAAACAGACACAGAATTCACCTTACTCTGAGCAATCACAAGAACTTTAAACTAGTCACTACTTTAATTTCTTAAGACTCTCTTAAGTTTATAGTTTTGAATTTTTGACATGGCAGAGATGGAAAAGAACACATGCACACAGCCTATTCCCATTGATGGAATCTTTAAAACACTCAGGGGAGCTATCCCTTGGCTGCTCTGCAATCACTTATTTCAAATCTTGAATTACTCTGGTATGTAAATCCTGATAATAGCTAAATATAATAGAAAGTGGCCACATACACATGTGTACACCATATTCATATGTCAGGATATTTTCCTGGGTCTTCAGCACCAACTTGAAACAAAGGCTCTTTTGTCTATAATCAAAGTAGCAGGCTGAACAGTAATTTACCCAGCCACAAGAAAAGCCGTATTAAGCATTCACTTCATAAAGGCATCAATATTGCTAATGATTTCAAACCCCCGACTCAGGCCTCCTGAAACCATTAGACAGGCCTTACAACCATCAGTGCTAAGACAACAATAAAAATGTAAGGAGCTTTTTTAAATCTTATTTTTTCATCTGGTTTTTGAATCTTTGAGATCCTGTGTTTTAAATTTTCGTCAATCATCCTGGCAGACAGTTTTTAGGAGAAACTCAGCTTCTCCTGCTGCAAGAACTGGAGCTTGAAAGGGGCAAAAGCCACACACACACACACACACACACACACACACACACACACACACAAACAAAGAAAACTCAATGAAAATGTTAAATATTGAATGGCTATGAAATCAGAACCCTCAGTAGCACGAGCATAAACGTTTGTAGCGCACAAAAGCGTGCAGAATATCAGAGCCTGGTTAGGCTGACATTTGATGATGGGTACTGCCCCATGCTGGGGGTGAGGGCAGCCCTGACTGCTCGGGCTCACATGAGGTTTGCCATCCTGACGTGGCCTCCAGACAGTAAGGCTCCTGTTTCCTTTTGCACAGCAACAAACCCCGGTACCTGGAAGGAATACACCTTGCAGCAGCCCTGCTTAAGCATTGGAAGTCCTTGTGTCCCTGCACCTCCTGGCTCCAGCCCTGCCCCTGGCCCAAAGGCAGAGGTAACTGGATTGTATTCTGAGCCCGATCCAGTCACAGAGAAAAACATACTTAAAGAGCCCAGTCCTTCTGCATGCCATGAGCAGCCTAAACCACCGAGATAAAACTGTATTTATCTGACAGGCAACGTCAAGAAAACTGAACATCAAAACTGAACATCTTCAGTGAGTTAGGTAGAGGGACTGGAGACCCTCAGTTTTTGTTTCAGGGCTTCACAGAGACTGATATTAAGAAAACGTTCCTTAGAAAGCAACAACACTTAGAAAATCAAAAAATAGTAATGATCCCTGAAAGCAAAGCTTTGACAGTATTAGTCTCTTCTGAAAATCTCAGCAGGAGTTTTTAGCCAGGGTCAGCCTTGAAACGAAGGGACAAGTAACGATTTCCTACAGTCTGTAAAATTCTGATGATGGTAAAGTAAACACTGCTTTTACAGGGTTACAGAGTCAATTTCCTATCAGTTTTCACTAGGACTATTGTAGGGAAACATTTGGGTAACCACATGTTGTGCAAAAAAATCTTAAACACTAGCAATATTTCCTTTTTAGGAAAAGAGAGCTGTGAATGATTTAAAGCCTGATTTGGTAAATTGGGCCCTCTTTTGCTCTGAAAAGGAATGGGGGAGAAGGGGGAGAGTGCCAAAACTATTTTGTGCATTACCAGATTTCCAGGATTCTGCATTTTCTTACTCATTAAACTTCACATTGAATATGCATCACTTCCCTGCACACAGTTCAAGCCCTAGGGATTGCAGAGTCCAAATGTATTTTAATTACATTATTTATTATTTAAATTAATTTAATTACAAAAAATAACAGACTCTGCACATGTTTGAATATGCCATGGTGTACAACTAAATCTTGAGTAATTGTTAAATTTCTTGCAGGCCTCCTGCTAGGAAGTACTGTTTTTCTTTAAAAGTGAGAACACTATTATATCCGTCAGTGGAAAGTTTACACATTGTATTTCTTCTTTCATATGCCGTTAAACATGAGGCTCTCTCATTTCCCCCTTTCTTCAGAAAACAGGAGACCCATCTGGTAATATTCTGCAGATCAGCATTTCTTAAGGAGAGTTTGATTTAAGTGGTGGTTTCGTTGAAGCAACGAAAAAGAAACTTATGAACCTGAGTTATAGTACTAGGTCTTGTGTTGTTATTAAAGTTGCTCCATGCTTGATCCATGCCAAATATAGACCTGTCTTTAAGCTGTGGAGACTAAGGAAGAAGTATTCGCTTCTCTTCTCATCCCACTCTGTTTTGGAGTTGAAGCCAAGAAAAAATTGTCCAATGTTTGCATAGCTCTTGACTTGTCAGCTAATTTTGTTTGTTGAAAATTTATGTGGATAAAATAAAAGTACCTTCATAAGCTCAAGCATTTGGAAAAAAAAAAAAAAGAAAAATAAGAATAGTTTTCAAAAATGGTAAGTGTCTGTATGCCTCTTCAGTTCTTTTTTCTGGCTGGCATTGGGTGCACAGGTTTTGAGATGCTCCGAGACAATATTGCCATCCTTCTTCCTTTGAAAAAAATTAGTGGTTGAACCTCTTTTCCTTTCTCTCTCTGAGACAGGAATCCAGAGCAAAATGTGTGAAAACTGGGAATAAAGCTTTTTTGGCTGAGAGAATGCAGCTGAGGGATTTTGTTGTAGAACAATGTTCCAACAAAGATCAGGAAACTTTTGAAAATTTTCCTCTGAAAAAATCCCAAATGTTTTGAGCAGAAGTCAGTTTCATATATGTCTGTATTCTTCTTTCCTCAACCCCTAAATGCCCCAAATTACCCCAGACTTCTGTCTCCCTTTCAGCAGGACTTTGATTCCATAAAAGAGAGCAATGTGTGAAATGCACTGGAGAGTTTTCTGCTGCTGTTGCTGGTGGGTTTTATGGATTTTAGTCAAGAGTGATAAAGGCTCAGTATAGGCATCAGGCAGGGAGTATGCTGCACAGGAAACGCCAAGTCAGATCAGCGTTCTACATAATTCATATTTTGTTTCGAGAAAGGGTAGTGACAGATAATTCAGCCCTGGTCATTTAAGTAAATGCATCATCTGCAAATATTACCATCTCAGTACTCAGCATCCTAGCCAAATGACTAGCAATTATGTTAAACAGTTCTACTCAAACACACTGAGGCAGCAAAATGCTAAGGTATGCAGTGGTGAAAAATGCACTTTAAATTGTAGTCTGATTTCAGCCAATCTAGCTTTAGGAAATTAGCTGAAGTCCAAATATATAACTGTATTCTAGGCTGTCTTTGTACTTGTTGTGGAAAGAAAAGCAGTTGTAGAACTGTAGAAGCAATCCAATCTAAGTGTTCCACTTGCAATCTATAAATAGCCTACCTTGGAAGGGTCTACCTTTACCCTCTCTTCTGTAAAAAAGGAAGAGAAGGACTATTCTATTGGCAGCAATAAAGTATAATTTATGATTTATTTTTTTATTGCACACCATAAACCAGTTCATTTGATGGATTTGCTTTCCTCAGAGACTTAGACAAAGACTTTCTGGAAGTCCTTTGTCTCCCCTTGGTAGAGAGAGCAGTGGATGTTGTTTGCCTTGTCTTCAGAAAGGCTTTCAATAGTGTCTCCCATAACACTCTCACGGGGAGGCTGATGAAGCCACAGGGTGGCTGGATGGCCGGTGACGTGGATTGAAAAGCCTCTGAATGGCCAAACCCAGAGGGCCGTGCTAGTCAGGGGCCAGTAACCAGTGGTGCAGGCCAGGGATCAGTATGGGGTTCAGCCCTGTTTAATATGTCTTCATTCATGATCTTGATGCCTTAAGGATGATGGGACAGCATGCCCTCAGCAAGGCTGACAGTGACACAAATCCAGAATGGTACCATGGAACCATATATGCCTCTTGCTGTCCAGGCCAAAACAGAGTTTCTCTGTTTCTGCAAGTTTCATCTTCACTCTAAAAAGATCTGTCCTTTGTCACAACAGAAGAGCTCACAATTTATAGGCCCAGAGGTGAACATTAAGAGTTTAGTTGAAAGGTCTCCTCTCTCATGTAACCCTTGAGATTTGTGGCTCAGTGAGATTTTCCTTCCCTTAACACAAATAACATGTAAGAAATTAATCTCTCGCTGCTAGATTAAAGAGTCTCCCATCTCCTCAAATCTAGCTTTAGTAGCTGGGAGAGTTATGAAAGCAGGGATGAAAATTTTCAAATTCTGGATATATATTTTGGGTTCTTCTGAACTCAATATAAATTCCCAACTGTGATCCTTCATATGTCTCTTATACTCCTCTTTCCTAGTGTCAGGGTGCCCCTGATATGATTCCTGGTACCTTTGGGTCCTGAGGAGGGTGGCACCTGGCAAATTGCAATGTAGAATAATCCTACCAGATAGAGCCATGCTTTAGAAATAGCTGTTCTTCTCATTGAGACAGAAAAGTCTAGGGAAAAGGGAGGATGAATGAATAGAGGGGAAAAACGATGACTCCACAAAAAATAAGTGGCCTTTGCTGAAAATGAGGTGAGCCTTTGGGCAGAGTAATAATAGAATAAATTGATGAAATACCTTTCAGCATGGTCTCAAAGCACTACACAGTTATTAAAATCCACAGCCAAATTTAGCACTACAATAAAAAGACAAAACAAAAGCAGTTTCATGATAAAATGAAATGTATATAAAACACCAAAATAAAATTACTCTAAACCCCAAACAATCATACTTTCACTATAAGTTTGGAAATATGAAGTGATTTTCAAGGCATTGAGAACTGGGCTGTACTGTTTTACAAGCAGGACTGTAAAGTAAGTAGGCAATACATATTTTTGGGTAAGGGGCTGAATACAAACCTACTAATTGTGTCATGGAAATGCTCCAGACTCTAGTAAATAGCTTTTTAGCATTACATTTTGACTTTAAATTTAAGACAGCCTAAGTGTTTTATTCCATAAGAAGAAGGCAGATAAGGAAAAATGGACTTTTTTCATTGAGTCACAATTTATTTGGCCCAGTGAAAAGATTATCATGTAAATTATCGGGTCTTGGCTATTCAGAAAATCAGATTATGTGATTGCAGTGATCCTTTTCAATTTCAAGAACATGCACATTGGCCAGTAGTTAATATAATTTATCATGTATATAAGTATAGCTAGACATAAGGGGGATTCTTCTTGTATCCTAGACTTTCCTTAAAATTAACAGAGATATATGGGCTGCTTCAATCATCATTCACCTGACTTACTATATCTATCTTCCTGAAGAAGTATCATGTCTTAGAAATCCTTGTTTACTCACATCAGCTTTTCAAGGAGGTTTTTAGTACAGTCAAACAGCTCTTCATTCAGTCAGATGAATTCTACCTCGGGCTTTGGGTTCAGGAAAAGAGAAATATTTTCCATTTGTGCAAAATTAACAAAAGAGGCAGAAAATACTGTATTGACTGAAACTTTAAGTACCCAGCCTGGAAAATATGGAGTTTGGTTGAGACAGTTGCAAGTATTTCTCAGATTATATCAAACGATTTTGTAATATTTAGTGTACACATCCATTTCCAGGTAATTTGTGCAAAATATTTTTTTCTGTTTTGTCAAACTAGAACTGCAGCTACCAAGATACTTATTTGTATGTCTTGCAATTTATAAAAAAATGGTGTTCTCTCTCTTGTGCTTTCCTTCCAGTCCTTCTCCCTCTGATTTGTTGCTGAGATGTAAACAAAATCGTGGGGAGTGTAATGAATAAAACAGGCTGTTTTGATAGACTCTACTTTCTCTACAAAATGAAAAATACAGTCAGAACTATATGAAAATGAGCATCGTTGACTTCACACAACTTGAGAAAATAAATTGTGACTGAAACCTGAAGTAATATGCACAACCTGAAACCCCTTAAAATGGATATCCCAGGAAAAATGCTCTATCCTTTCCTCTCTGGCTTAGCTTCAGTAATCTGATACCTAAATTGCCAGTGCACTCACAATTTGATAGATTTAAAATCAATTAGAAGGAACTAGAAATACAATTAATGATCTACAAATATTGAATAAAACTTCAAAACTATATGAATTTAGAAGATGAAATCTTCTGTTCCATTCTGTTCTAAATGTAGAACCTCAAGAAATAAACTAAAATTTAGCTGTTTCCAATTTGGCACAAGGGCTGTTAGGAGGAAAATAAAGGAATTGAATGAGACTACTTACCATATTAAAATAGCAAGGGAAAACCAGAGACCACTTTTGTTTCTATGCAGTTTGCACTGTAATGTATTTTACATATCAAGAAGAGTAGCACATCAAAAAAGAGAAAAAACAAATTAATGCCATTCTACAGAAGCTGTTTAGTTCACAAAAATTACGAGCCAAATTTGTTGGAAAGTGAAAGGCTTCACCACTTAAGAGAAGTGGATTTTTTAAATCCAAAACAAAGATGTCATCCATAGCAAAGAAAGGAAAAGTGGCAAAGAAACGGAATGAAGTTATGGTTGGTTGAGGGAGTGTTGGTATAACTGAGCAATAATATGTAAAACAGTAAAAGCACTGCTGCTGGTAACAGACTGACCTAGTTCCTGCCAGGACAGGGTTAATTTTTGCAGTAGCCAGGAGGGGGCATGGATGGGACCCAGAGGTTATTCTTTACCACCTCATCTCATTTCCCAGGACCGAAATCCAGTGAATGCACATGAATAACTCACTTCTCTCTTGTACACTTTTATCATTAATAGTGTTGCTGTTACTGTTCATTTTCTTATCTCATTGCTGTTTCCAGTAAATTGGTCTTATCTCAATTCATGGTTGTCACCTTTTGTGCCCCCCAAATCTCCTCTCCAGCTCTTGCCAGAGGGGAGGGGAGGGGAGGGGAGGGGAGGGGAGGGGAGGGGGGGGGGGGGGGGGGGGGGGGGGGGGGGGGGGGGGGGGGGGGGGGGGGGGGGGGGGGGA
>WAAE01022757.1:0-98590 GCA_013400495.1 Nicator chloris
AACAAACAAAAAACCCCCAAACACTCACCTGGGGTGTTCCTATGTCCGTCCCACCTCTCCTTTTCAAGGTGGAAATATTATTTCCAAAAACAGTATGTGTGAGGGCTGTTCCTAGTGACAGTGGGAACCTATGTATGAGTGTTCTGCCCTCTCTTCAGGAACGTGGCTGGAAGTTATTTGGCTGAGGTGTTCAACAGGTGATGACCCAGATATAGGTATACACATGTACAGATACATTCATATACGTGTTGCATCTCCTCTTTGCACTGCAGGGAAGACCATAACAGAGATGCAGAGCAATCTCTCTGATGATGCAAAATCATCCTTCTGAAGTAAAGGTAGCTGTGAAATTAAGGTCTGGAGTTTGAAAACAGGGCAAGGAATGGGATCACCATTGCTGAAGGAGGCTTTGAACTTTTTGTCCAACATAACAGTTGATCAAAAGCATCTTGAGATAACCTGCTAAATATTTCTAAAGAGAATAAGGATGGAATGTGAATAATGGTCACCTGCTCAGCCTTTGCTGGTCAGGGCTTGGTAGCCATGGATGTGACATACTGAGAGAGAGGCAGAAATGTGTGGGAGGGCAGTCAGAATCATCAAAATGCCCTGAGGGAATCAGAGCTTCTCCAGATGACCTAGCCCCCATAAACCTTAATGCAGTTGAGCTTTAAACTGCCTTGCAGCTTCTCTCTTGAAAAGAAAAAACCACAACCAACCGCAAAAGTTACATGAAATCATTTTGAATGATGGTTTCATTATTCAGCTCCAGTGGATAAACTTCCTCTGGGCTTAATTGAAGTGCAGATCTCTACTCTCTAGAAGTCAAGGCCCTGGCTAGAGTCTCTCCCTTTAGTGGGCCTTAAGAATTATTTCTCTTTGCTAGCTCTCCAGTGTGCTTCTCTGAATTACTTCTTTAATTTCTTTCTGGAAGCTCCAGCTCGTGCTGTGGTTGTGTGTGTGCAGATGCCAAACTCTTCTTCACTACACCTGGGTGTAGACCCTTTGGCACCTGGATGAGTGCTGGCTCCCCTTGATGTTTACAAGTCCTTGCTTCTCTCTCATTTTAGAATCTTGCAGGGTTGGCCAAGGGGCCAAGGGAAGGCAATCAGGGAGTGTCTATGGTCAAGAAAGGGGGAGAAGGAACCAGGCAGAAGCTGACTGCAGAAAACTTGTCATCTCTGGTCAGCTTGCCAGCTTCATTGTGAGTCAGATGAGAGAATGGGAGTCAGTACAAGCTGCTCCAGGGTCTCACCTGAGAATAAGGCATCACTTTGATGCTTTTTATACCCTGGAATGGAAGAAGATTGGCAGCAATGATGTTCAGGTAGTGGGTGTTTATGCATTCCTTAGCCTTCCATTAAAGGAAGAGGGATTCCTCTTCTGAGCAGTGTTTGGGATCCCTCAGTTAATGTGCTGCCTTTTAATGAGGGAGTACTGGAAAGCACCGTTTGTGAGGACACATCAGAATGCAGCGTGTCTCACAGCTTGTGTGTATGTAACTGTGTCATGCAGTATGCAGAAAATTCAAAGTGCCAGACCAATATAACGAGAGAGTTATACTGGAAAAAGATTTTGCTGCTTTGCACTGAAGGATGTATGAACGAACTAATAAATAAGTAAATACATCTGAAGAAGGAGGAGGGGAGGGAAAGTCCAGTCCACTGCTTCATAAACTTCAGTGCCACATTAACCAGTTTCTCTCCTATAGCAGACCTGCTATGCTATCACAGTGCTTTAATGTTTAATTCACTTTGATTTGCACTACAGAAATATCAAGTGTTTCTGCAGGCAAACCGAGGCATCTAAGGAGCACTGCTGGGAATAAAACTCTAGAAAGACCTTCTGAGAAATTAGAGAGGGGGCACTTTATTGGTTTTTATTCCAGTCCTGCCGTTCTGCTCTGTGGCTTTGTTTTTTCCCCTCTGTTTAAATGAGTATGCGGGACAGATTGATTTTAATATCATGTCCTCAATTCTGTGCGTGACCTGTGGAGGCTGTCTATAGCAAGATTAGAAAAACAAGCAAATGTTTAATTTTGTAAGGGGGAGGGGAAGAATTCAAAGGCCCTGCTGCTGTTTAAGAACATGACTGCTGCAAAACAGACATATTGAAATCCTCTCCTCAGAAAAAAGGATTTTGATCAACCCTTTTGTTCCTGCTACCTTCAGACATCCAGATAATGTGCATTTCATAAGGAATCATCAGCAAAAATTAACAACCATTGACACTTTTGTTAATGTCCTGTCAAATAGGCAGTGAAATCTGAATGAATTGTGCCACAGAGACACTGCAGGCTCTCTCCATTGCTGCTTCAGGTGACTGATGAGTCCAGTCCTTTCTGCATTGCTGTGAAGAGTTTAAGTGTTGCCAGATGGAGACATCAGGGAGCTCTGAGCAATTAGGTGTGCTACCTGTGCACTGGAAATGCTCAGTTCCCCCCGAGGGCATGGTGAGATGAAAGAGGTAAAAGGGCAAAGCTACTTTGGTGTCACCATCTTCCTAAAGGACATGGTCAAGTTTCTGAGCATGCTGTGTCAGATCGAAAAGCGTGTACAAGGATCCCAGAAAGACCATCTTACAACAGTCATTTAGCCCAAGATATGAGTTCTGCAGAAGTCATGCCTGAGAGCTTTGTGCTTCAACAAGCTCATTCACCCCACACACATCTTTTGAGCCACCATAGTGCCAGGAAACAGTTGAACACTGAAAGCAGAGGTTCAGGGCCAGCAGCTTTTCCTGAGTGTGGATGCACCACAGAGGAGATGAACCTGCTGCACTTCACATCTGGAGGGGGAGAAGCTATTCCCCTTAGGGTTGACACAGTGGGGACAGAAGGCCCATGTCCACAAACTCACCTGGAGATGTCTCTTTGCTTATTTTGGCTGAGGGACACCACAACAGCACCTCCTGGGGCCCACAGCCCCTGGAACAGCTCCAGGTCTCACATACATCGTGGGATAGGATCATCTGAAAACCATCGTGCCATGCCAACAGGATTAGAAAATCCTAGTATGTATGAAGGGAAACAAAGCCCCAATAACCATCCACAGAATTACTATAATTCATCCTATTTTTTTCCCAGGCTCTCTCCACAGTTATCGTGGATGTGCCGGCAGACTGCAGAAGTACATGTGCAAATAGCTAAGTTGTAATTTGCAAGTGCAATTAGCTGGTTTTGTGAGTGCAATCACAGTAATTGCAGGAGCCTAACTTATGTGCTTCACTGTTTTTCATCTTCAGAGCAAAGACTAATTAAACATTAATAATAACATTAACAGCAAAATTAACATATATATATTTGAGACCATGAATTATTTGCTTTTCTGCAAGTCATATAAGCATGAGGGAGACAAAATGCATGTTGAGCAGAAAAGAAGCTTGCTACACTTTTTGGGACTCCCCCCATACAGCTGCTTCATCACCGTGCTGGTGTGGTAGCTGTAGCAGCAGACAGATTCAGGCATGACTGTGTGAGGATTAGGGCTCTTTGTAATAAAATCTAGAGAGTGCATGCTGTAGGAATGCAGGGAGTAATGTGGGAAGTCATCCTCAAGATTCCTACTGCATACAGCACTGCATAAATGCACATAATGCTTTCTGTGTGGGAATACTACCCTTTAAGTAGTTTACCAGTGCCAGGATGATGTTTTTGGCCATGAAATAGTGCAAAGACACTAGGCCAAATCTGGCAGATGTAGGAAGGATTCAAGGGAAAATAGGTTCTGTGGAGATTTAGGTCATTAGGTAAAAAGGAAATTGAAAGCTGTTCTGAGTGTTGTGGGTGGTATGGAAAAAAAGGCACAGAGCTGAGAACAGGAGAACACTATAGCTGTAACACCCAAACTCCAATGTCTATTTTAGTTCACAAGAACAGGAAGTCGCTTTTTCATTTCTTATCTTGCCATATGATGGATGCATGCAATACAGTGTGAGAACACTGGCTGTTTCTGTTTGGTTTCTGCTCTTCAGTTACCTTCACTGCAGCTTTGTCCGTCTGTTGTTGCTTTGAGCGGCACAAGGAGTGAAATGTTGGCCAGAAATGACTTCTTCTTTCCTTCAGGTGAGCTGGGATGAAATTTTAGTTTCAGTAATTTATAATAATTGATGAAATAATTAATGGATATTTAATTCACCAATAGCACTGGTGGTCTGTTAACCCCTTGTCTGAGTTATGCATAAACCAGCTGTTTAAGACAAGCTTCTGTCCATGTTTTTCAACCCAGAGATTTAGTTTTCATCTGATTAGTGGCCACCTTTGCAGCCTTCAGGCTCTCTGTCTTCTTTAATTACTCCTTTCTGTTCATGGTCTGTAATTTACTTAGTTTCTGCAAAACAAAATTGACATCAGTCAGGACAGACTGTATTGGTCATTGGGAATTTCAAGAGGTGCAAATGATCCATAGTTTTTATAATGACTGAAGAAATAAAACCCAATAAAACTCTGAGCTTAAAACATAAAAGAAACTGCAGAGGAAAAATAGAGGGGCATAGAAATAGAATTCCTTAATACCATGCTATCATGGTTGAAGAAGCCGTCATGACTCAATCACAGGCTGAGATGGTTGCTTTATCAGGCGTGAACCTCCATTTATCCTCCTTGCTGTGAAAGTCTATGAGAAATGATTCCTTGTTCCTCATAGGCAGGCTGGCATGCTACTGAGATCAAGCACTTCTGACACATCAAAGCGCAGGGGCTATTGCCTGGCTTTGGCTTCCATGAGTTGCTGGAAATACTAGTCCAGATCTCATAGCTGAGGGGTTTAGGTCACTGTTGGGTGCAAAGAAAGCAAAATAGATCATGAAGAGAGGGACAGTGCAATGAGGCAATATTGGGGCACAGGTGGCTTATGCCTGCTCTTGTATTTGTGTGTCCTGGCAAAAGCCCTGCTTCTGATGAAAAGTTCCTTGTAAGCATGTGTGTTTGGTAGACCTTAGATAAACCAAGCTAGAGAGCAAGGGAGAAAGATGAAGTGCTTTGCACTAGCTTCAGGGGTAGGTAGGGAGACAAGTCTTGTACCAGAGGCATCACCTTTGAAAGCCTTTCAAAGCCTGGGATTTTGTACTTGTCTTTATGTAGTTAATTGGCAGATGCTTGCTCTCTCACTTGGAGACATAGACTACCAGAGGAAATGGCCCCCACTAATGCAGCTAAAGGTGGATTTTTTCTTTTCTTTGAACTAGTACAAGAGGGAGGTGAAAGCAAAAGCCCCAGGCTGTGGGCAAAACTCAGCTGAGACCTCCACATTTTGGACAGCTGGTTTCTCGTGCAATTATAGACATTTTGATGATGGGTTTAGAGTTCCTGTGTAAGTAATCCTTATCTCTTGTTTAGTGAATGCTCCAGCTGAGCCAGCAATCTGATATTTGTCAGTAGCTTATGGGAGGTTGAGAGCAAAACAAGAGCAAGGAGGGGGAGCAGTCCTCTACCTCCCCACCCCTTCCTGCGGATGGAAAAGCTGCTGGTAAGGGTAAGGAAGAGAGGGAGCTTGTTTTAACTTTGCCATATTGTGCAACTTATAGTATTTTGTTATTGTGCGTGAGGATGATATGAAAAATGGCTTAAAGTTTTTATAGAGAGAGAACTCAGAGGGACTGCTAATAAGCTAGATCTAGGGACATGGGAGAACAGCAAAACAGACTCTGAATCTGCATTTCTCCTTCCTATATGTCTGCTCCAACTGTATGTGAAGCTAGAGTTTAGCTTGGCAGTACCCATCTTCATTCTCTTTGTTCAGGAGGTAGAGCACTGATCTTTGCCCGTGCTCTACCTGGCCATTGGAGGAAAGATGCTGAGGCATCACTTCATGGAAAATCACTCAAAGCTAAAACCAAACTTTGGTTATTTCATTGAAATAATATTTCCACCCATAGAGACATCCATTCTCTAGGATTAATAAGGCCAACTCTACATTTCTAAAATGCTGTTTTTAATGCTTAATAATCTGTAATGGCTGCTTATCCACCAGGTGACATTAATTGGGAAAGGTATTTTTCAGTCACTTCCTTAGGGTGACAGCCAGTGTTGAGGTTGAGTCACAGGGCTCAGTGTTGGGGCTAGTCCTCTGGAGTGTCTTCAGCAAGGATCTGGATGAGGACATAAAGGGCATCCTCAGTCAGTTTGCAGATGACACCAAGTTGGGGGTTTTTTTGTGTTGATCTGCTGGAGGGTAGGAAGACTCTGCCGAGGGATCTGGACAGGCTGGATTGATGGGTTGAGGCAAATTGTATGAGGTTCAATAAAGGCAAAGTCCTGCACTTGGGTTTTGACAGCCCCATGCAGTGCTACAGTCTTGAGCAAGAATGGCTGGAAAGCTGCCTGGCAGAAAAGGACCTGAGGATGTTGATCAACAACTGCTGAACATGAGCCAGCATGTGCCCAGGTGGCCAAGAAGGCCACCTGGCCTGTGTCAGCACTAGTGTGACCAGCAGGAGCAGGGCAGTGATTGTCCCCCTGTACTCAGCACTGGTGATGCTGCACCTCAAATCCTGTGTCCAGTATTCAGCTCCTCACTACAAGAAGGACACTGAGGTGCTGGAGCTTGTCTGGGGAAGGGCAATGGAGCTGGTGAAAGGTCTGGAGAACAAGGCTGATGAGGAGGACAGTCTTATGTGGAACAGCTGAGGAAGCTGGTGTTGTTTATCCTGGAGAAAAAGGCTCAGGAGAAGCCTGATCACTCTCTACAATTACCTAAAAGGAGGTTCTAGCCAGGTGGGGGTTGGTGACAAGAGACAGGACAAGAGGAAATGGCCTCCAGTTGTGCCAAGGGACGTTCAGATTGGACATTAAGAAAAAATTCTTTATGGAAAGCGTTGTCAAGCATTGGAATAAGCTGTCCAGGGAAGTGGTTGAGTCACCACCCCTGGAGATATTTAAAAGACACGTAGTTGTGGCACTTAGAAACATGGACTAGTGGTGGATTTGTGGATTTGGCAGTGCTGGGTTGTCCTGGTTCTGGCCAGGACGGGATTAATTTTTGCAGTAGCCAGGAAGGGGCATGGCCAGGAGATTATTCTATGTCACTCCTTTGTACATTTTTGTTATTAATATTCTTGCTGATACTGTTTGTTTTCTTATCTTTTTGCTGTTTCCAGTAAATTGTTATTATCTCAACTGGTGTTGTTTACCTTCTGTGCCTCCAATTCTCCTCTCCAGCCACCCGTGAGCAGCATGTGGCTTGGAGTCTCAGTGGGAACACTAAATTGGGGAGTACCATTCCTAAACCATGACATGGGGTAACAGTTGGACTCAGTGTTTTTAAAGGTATTTTCCAAACTAACTAGTTCTATGATTCTATGTATTTTAGTCAAAAAGCTACAACAATGTAAATGAAAGGCATGAGACCTTCCTCTGGAGTCTGTAAAGCTATTAGAACCAAAAGGGTCGTGTCCTGTTCAGAAAACAGTAAGTGCATGCTTCAGCAACTTAAGAACACAGTGATTTCTTTGAAAACATTAACGTTTTCTGGTCAGTGAGATGCCTTTGACACAATAGAGCTGTTTCAGAACTAGTTGTTTCAATATTTCCTCAAGTGGGCAACTGTCCAAAATGTACTGTCCTCCGAAGAGCAGCAGCTACCTCCTGAGTGTCAGATGTGCTCATTACAGTAGAAGTCTCTAAGAACAATTAGAAACCACTATAATAGGTTCTGCTCACTTAATTTATTTAAATCTCTTCAGTCTTTCCCCTGTGAACCTAGCTATTCAGGAGCCCTACAATAAAGAGAATGTATTTGAAACTTTTTTTTTTTTTTTTGTAAGTGCAACGCATTACTAATGAATGGTGCGAAATAATCCTGAGTGGTTGGGAGGTAGTGTGGATGCCTGGAAGGTCTCCTGCTTTTATAATCCCTTGTACATCATATCATATTTTGATAACCTCTAAGTACTCTCTTTCAAACTATTAGCTCCCAGACTAAGATTTGTTATGAACTTGCAAAGGTGCTGGCATTTACCATTTCACAGCTCTGGCGGTGAACACAACAGCTTCACCATTTTGCTCATCTTCTCATCTCACTTACCTTAAACTAGTTTTCACCAAATGTCCATTCTTTTTTATCCCTTGGCCCTTTGTGCCACCCACATTTGGATGACAATCTTGTTGACCACAGTCTTCCCTGAGAACTTCTGGAAGGGTAGAGCTGGGTCTGACACATTGTGTAGTAGTATTCTCTCCATTACTGCTCATCACAAGTGTGTTTAAAGGAAAGTTGGCACTTTTGGAGAGCAAACTTGCCTCTACCAATGTGTTGTTATGGAGAGAATTCACTGAGCCCTCCATTTCTTTCTCAGTGGAAGAAAGATTGGGGTACAGTCCCTGTGATATTTCAGAGATGGGCTGAATTTATGACTGAGAGAAGTTTTCTGATTCACTTGTCAGGTTTTGGGGATGATAGAGGTAATCCTCTAAAGGAAGATTTGTCCACCTCTGGTGGGTTTTGCTACAACATGCCATCAGTTCATATTACTGTTGACAAATGCTTCCATGTACTCAACCCAGTCACAGTTGCAGATCACTGTCTGGGCTTGAGTATTCCAGCATCTCCTCACTGTCTTCTTGGAATTGGGATGAGTTTCTGGCATATTCCTATTCTGAAATCTCATTTACCACTGCCTGGATGATCTGTCTCTATTTCATTCTTCTACACCCATGCAGACAAAATCAAGAGAGAGTGTTTTAGGGAGAGGCATCATCAATCCTCAGGTGGGGGGAAGGTCAGCTACAAATGCAATTGGGACATATCTTTTCTATCACAGTGTAGCAGGGAGCTGAAAATGAAACTAGGGGGAAGAGTTACCTTGTACTATAGATGTTGTGAGGACAGAGATAAACTGAGGGGAGAGCCCAGAAGTGATCTGAAAACCAGCCAAATATTAGGGAAGGAGAGAGAAGTTTTTTTAAGCTTTTGTTTTCGTTAAAAGGAATGCTCTGTAGGCCTTTTACTTTGCTACAGGTGTGAGACCAATGGGTAAATACTGTTGCTATGATGAAGAGGGAAACCAGAAAATTCCTTTTTTTTTTTTTTTTTTTAACGAAGAGATATTATTTACAAAGGATATTTCTCCCACAAACTAGCTTGTTTTCAGAGGGTTTTTCATATTATATGACAGAACATTTTAAAGTGCAAGTATTTTTAGTTTAATAAACAATTTATATAAACATAGAATCATTTACGTTGAAAAAGACATTCAAGATCATCAAGTCCAGCTGTTAAAATTCATACAGTCATAGGCAGCTGGGGCTGGAGGGGACCTTGGAGGATCGTGTAGTCCATCTCCTTACCCTCAGGTGGATCAACTGTACCAATGTCATTCTCAAAAGGTGTTTGTTTAACCTGTGTTGGAAAGCCTCTGATATTGAAGTCTTCATGGTCAGCATGTTCCAGGGCTTTGCTATTTTTATCATTAGAAAGTGTCCCCAGCTACCCAACTGGAATTGTATTCTCTGTGATGTAAGCTGGTTACTTCTCTGTTCATCATGAATATAGAAAATTGACTTTTCTCCATGACAGACTTTATGAATTTGAAGACTGTTCTCCTACACCCCCTCTTTTTCCTCAAAAGACTAGACAATGCCAGTTCTCTTTGTGGTCTCAGATAAATTTTTTAGACATCCCATTTTTCTCATTTCTTTTCTTTCGACTGTTTGCAGAAAATGTTTGTTTCAGAGTGGTGCCTTATCCAAGAGTCAGTAAGGAGAGGTGGTGGACAAAGGGTAGGCTCTTGCTGTTTCCTTTCAGTTCAGAGGCTCCAAATACTGCAACTAAAGATTGGTGTAGGTTGTTCTGAAATGTCAATTAGTCAAAAATTGCAGAGAAGCAGAGTTGTTGTGTTAGACCTTAGTAGTCTATTTGAAGTGAGTTGCAACATATAGATAGTGAAAATCTAATCTTAGAACAATGATACTTATTAAAGCAAAACAGAAAACCCACTAAATTTTGAACATATTAATGCTTTTGGTTTATTTTAAACTTCTCTCTATTTTGAAACTTTTGCTCATCTATAGGTGCTTCTCCACAATTATAAGGTTTAATTTTTCTTTTTTAATTTCCGCTCACTAAAATTATAATCTTAGCTTCCAGTCAATCAATCACCTGACATCAGGAATTTGGGTTGTAATAAAACCACTATATGCAATTAATAAAGTTGCTGGCCATGATTACTGAGTTTTCTTGAGGGGTGTCAGCTTGATTAGTAAGGAGGTACCAGTATAATTTTTTTTTTTTCTTTTTGGAGTATTACACATTTATTGAAAAAACAGCTCTGGTAAAAATCCACAGTATTCTGCTGGATGTACACTTCCTTGCCAATAGCTGAAAGGCAGGGTGGAGTTACAACTCATTGCCAATATTTGGCCAGGTCACCTCTGTCTCCCTTTCTGCCCTGTGTGGGAAAGCTTAGGAGGTAACTGTCACTGTAGTTTGAGTGAAGAGGTCATTCTCCACCCATGTTTGGAGGATTGAGCTACCCTCTGTACGGGGAGTGTTCTATGACAATGCCCTGAGTTGATTTGTTGTTTTAAAGATTACCTTCTGTGGGAAACCCCTGTATCCCACTGCTCACTTTGCTGCCCTGCCAGCCCCTTCAGTCTCTGCTTTTACTGCTGACATTTTGTATTCTTCTTCTTCTTGTCTGTTTTGGCTGACCTGATGACTTTTGTAGTTTTGTTGTTCTTTTTTCCTTCCTGCCCTCCTCCTCAGTTCTGTTTTCTCCCCATGATATATTACAGTTTCCAGAACAGCAGGAAAGAAAGATGGAAGGATTAATCAAGAGAATCTAAATTAAAAACTATAAAATCTTTAGATTTTAGCCAGGCTGGATGGCTTAAAGGATATAACCTCACTTTCCAAGTCACTAGTGACGACTGCAAAGCCTCCAATGAAATGGACGGGTGGTCTTGTCTGGATAATCAGCAGAAAAATTTCTACTCATTCCCCACAGCCCCATCTGGCAGATCCTTTCTGGCATCTGTGATGGGGACGGCAGGACTGAAATGGCGCATTGGTATTTTCTCACCCTGTTAAAATGTATCCTTCCGAGGCACTCTGGTGCCTGCTGGTAGGGAAATGTATCTGGCACTGCTCTTGGCAGAGAGGTTTGCTTTGGTGTCATTGAACATGCACACATGCTGTTTACAGCAACCAGCTTCTCTTTGGTTCAAACAGCGTGTGCTCACGTGTCTCCCCCAAAAACCACCTATTAAAGTGATTCTGAGAAGCTAGGAGAGGAGTTTCCTTGCTCTCTGTCCCTTCATATTTACACTGCCCACGTTTGTGCTGAGTGATGGAAAATTCAGCACAGGGGAGGGGGGAAAGGCAGGCTGCATTGAATGAAATCCACCAGGGATGTGGTCCCACTGCTTTGTGGGGGCCACCAAAGTGAGGGCTCCTGTCACCTGAGCACATCCCCACCCTTGCTTTGCCAGCATTGTGACACCTGCACATGCTCATGGGAGAGCACTTAAAAAGCTGCTCAGTTAAACAAGGACTGGAATCTGGAATGGGGATGAGTACAAATCGATGAAACAGGAGGCAGGACACGGTTGAACAAGATTGCTTGCAATGTGTGGTTTTTTACAAAGTACTTTTATAATGTTGGTTTGAAAGGAGAAGTCTCAAAATGGCATCATCTCTTTGGTACACAATCATAGAATATTTTGGGTTGGAAGGGACCTCTAAAGCTCATCTAGTCCAACCCTCCTGCAATGAACAGGGACATCTTTCACTAGACCAGGTTGCTCAGAGCCCTGTCCATCCTGACCTCAAATGTTTCCAGGAATGGGATATCTACCACCTCTCTGGGCACCCCATTCCAGAGTTTCACCACCCTCACTCGAAAAAATTTCTTCCTTTTAGTTTAAAAGCACCAGCTCTCGTCCTATCACTACACTTGTAAAGAGCCCCTCCCCATCTTTCCTTTAGGTGTGTTTTCAGTATTGAAAGGCTGCTATAAGTTCTGTCTAGACCCTTCTCCAGGCTGAACAGCCCCAGGTCTCTCAGTCTGTCTTCACAGGAGAGCTGCTCCAGGTCCATGTCTTTCCTGTGCTGAGGACTGCACAGGTGCTTGCAGCACTCCAGGTGGGGTCTCAGAATTCTCAGAGGGCAGAATCCCCTCTCTCGACCTGCTGGCCACGCTGCTTTGGATGCAGCCCAGGGCATGTTTGGCTTTCTGGCTTGCAAGAGCACATTGCTGGATCATGTCCAGCCTCTCATCCACCAGCACCCCTAAGTCCTTCTCAGCAGGGCCACTCTCAATCTGTTCATCCCTCAGCCTGTTATTGATACAGGGGTCTGGCCTGACCCAGGTGCAGCACCTGGCACTTGACCTTGCTGAACCTCATGAACTTCACATGGGATATTCATGGATGTTCTAGTGGCAGTGCAAAGGTGTTTTTTCTGCTGCAGGTATTTGCAGCACAAACGAAAAATGAACTACTGTGTTATGAAATATTTTTTATCAGTGTAAGTACATCTGTAGCTACACTTTAATTTTACAGGTAAAACATCACACCCCCAGCTGAAGCAGTCAAACTATTATGGAAACTTTGGATAGAACAGGTCTTAGAAGAATAAAAACCCAGAGGGACTGGCTTAGCTTGAACCACCAAGTTATTTAAACTAACCCAGCTGATCTTTGCCTGAAGCAATTAAGGGAGATCCTTGCCTTTCAGGATGCAGCAGGGAGGACTAAGAGGAGTGGCTGGTGTCTGCAGTAGAATGACAGGTGACTGAAGATAATGGGAGAGGGACTCTCCTATAAGCAGGTGTATCCACAGGAAGACTACTGTTCAAGGACTGAGTCATGTCAACAAGTGTTTAAATGTGTACCAGCATGTATAGCTTGCCTTTTCTCAAGGAAACTATTGCAGGACTTTATGGTGATATATTGCGCTCTCTTGAGCAGAGGGGAAGATGTCCCCCTATATTGTTTGTGGCCCACTGTACAAAAAGAAAACCTCTCTTCCAGGCCTTGTAGTCTATGACTGAAATGTGTAAATTAAATAAAAACATGCCTGAGTTTTTCTAGCACTTGGGATCTTACCTCAGTGACCAGCAAATTGCAAATGCAAGTCCTAAGATCAGTACACTATATACGGATTTTTATAATGAGTGAGATTAAAAGTAATGAGATGGAGCAGAGGGACAGTGTTTGAAATTTACATTGCTTTTAGCTCACTTCAAAATAAATATGAATAAATCCATCAGCTCTTCACCCTTCTGCACTCCTTGGTGCATAGTGGTTCTCTATTTTTTTGCTGTGGTGCTTTTACAGGGCTAACATCAGTGTCTATTCACCGGTGGGCCATTTCAGAAGCTTTAGTAACTCCATCCTCAGAAACAGAGGGATTAACCTTGCAGTTCACCAGATTATCTGTCTGCTCCTAAGATGAACTAGTTGTGGAATAACCTTTTTCGGAACAGATCCTTCTTACAAGAGCCTTGGCAAACATTTGACTGGTGTTTTTTTCTCTGTAGCTGTTAATATGTTGGGTTTGCTGTGTGAAGTTGACGTCGTGCAGTGTGCTCAGTCTCATGTGGCACCTCCAGCTGCAGAATCTTTCCTCTGACCGCCTTGTATGAGATTGTACCTGCAGAGGAGGGGAATGTGGCTCAACGCCCTCCTTTCCTCTGGTGTGAGCTGTGGGGATTCTTCAGATTTGTGCTAAGCAGTTCGTGAACATGCAGGAAACATTTAATTGCTAGGGCAAAAATTGCTTGAAGTATTGCATTTACTGCCTTTTTTTTTTTTTTCCTGAAGAATGGGGACTTGATTTGGACTGCTGATTTTTTCATCATCCTTTCTCTGGTGAAAACTTTGGTATCTTAACTGGCATGATGTTCTTCTTTTCAGGACAGCTTGTCATCTTGACATGGCCAGCGAGATCATGAATAAAGAATAACTAAACTAAAGAAACAGATGAAAGCAACAAAGAAATTGTTCTTTACTCCTAGAGAGTACAAAGCTGGGTTACATGAGCTTCTTTTGTACAAGGGGATGAAGCCCTCCCCAAGATACTGCTGGCATCAGCCTTATTCGTCTTTTTCTAAAAGCTGACTGCTCTAAATCTGCACATTCACCTTTCATGTTGTTACGGGCTCCTAGAGTAAGACATTACTGTTAATGTTTGACTCAGATATGTGGGAATGAATATTTGTTTCAGAAAGCAAAGAAACCTACTCATGTCTATCCATTCTCAGTCAGCTGTGAAGCCAGATTTCCCAACCAGGAGAACAGTTCTTTGACTCTTAAAACCTACTCCATGTGACCTTTGATAAGAAACTCAAAGCTTTTAAAAAGTAACAACTTATTTTTTTTTTTAACAAATCTCTTTCACATCCTGACACGGTTTGGAAAGTTAATGTTTGGTAGGGTGAGTAACTTGACTGCTGAGTTCTTCATTTTGTAACTTGAACGGAGGAGGACCACACCACTTTGGCTCTGTAGAGCCTGCTGGGACTCTGCTAAAATGCAGCCAAGTCTTTAGCCATGCTGGTATCGATAGTTGTTTGCCTGCCACCACCTCAGTTTTGCAGCCTGCAAAAGAACCTGCAAAGGCCAGCCACATACTGCAGCAGGCAGCTTCACTGGAGCCCCGTGATGCTACGACCAGAGTCCTACGAGGATGCAGCTCAGTTAGCACAAATCTTGTGGAGGCATACATGTGACAAGGCAGTGAATACGTTGCAGGTGCACCCTGAGGACAGGATAGGGCTGGCTTCCCTCAAAGGCTGCAGGTGTTGGTCTCAGCACCCATTGGGGCAGCTCCAGGGGGAACAGCAGCAATGCTAGAAGCTGTAAAACAAGTACTAACCTGTTTGAGGAAGAGTGGCAGCTTCTTTCTTGAGGTCCTTGTGATAGCATTCAGGTCTTAAACGGAAGTGTCCCTGTTTGCCATGGGCTGCCATAGCCCTTATGATTTTTAAGCTCTTCATATGTGTGCACATCTCCTGCCAGCACAGTCAAAGGGCAGGCATACAGGTATGGGTGTGGACACACAGGCACTCCCTATGTACTGCTCAGTGTGCTCTTCCTGGCCCCTTCCCTCTGACTTTCTGTGCACAGGAGATATGTTACTCTCAGTCGGCCTGTGAACGCTGAATTAGCTTTGCCATTGAACCCTGCATGGGATCAAACATGTCTGGCTTCGTTGGTGCTTGTGTGTACTTATGAATGGGGGCTGGCTGGGGAGCTAATCTGTACATTTTGCACAAAGATGATTCAGTTTAATGAAACACAATCTTACAACTGCAGGTGGGACGTTGTTCAGGTTCTGTGTCTTGCTGCAGCCAAGACAATAAGAGTGTCTTGTGTGTTGAGGGCTTGGATTGAGACCATCACCAGGAGGAAACTTCATTCAGCTCTTGTTCTGACATACAGAAAAATTAGATCAGCTGTGATCAGTGGGTTTTCTTCATAAAAATATTACACTGGCCCTGGTGTGGGGGATATTTTAGTCTGGGGGGGGGTGTGGTATTTTCTTATTTCATATTTAGATTGTTTGTTTTGGTTTGGTTTGTTTTTGGTTTTTTTTTTTCCTATATCAGTTGCTGCCATTTCGTTCTGTGTTTCTGAACATCCTTTTAGTGTTCCCAGTTAGCCAGTGCCACTGAACCAGGATGGCAACTATCTTGCTCCATTAGCTATTACTGTTTGCTGACAAGTTGATGTAAATGAGGGCAGTCAGGAGGAGAAAAGCAAGGGGAATTTGACTGTTCTCCTGTTACAGCTCTGCCTGACACTACATATTTTATTGTACATCCGGCACAAAAGGAGATTGATAATATAAGATGAAAGGTCTGTGTGATCTCATGGCTCATAATAACGACTGAGGGACTACTTATTTCTTCCCCTCGTGCTCCCAGTCTCAATCCCATTATGAATGTTCTTTACTTCAGTGCATTGTTTAAAGACCACAGGTCTGGGATTCTTTATAAGGCTTTTTTGTGATGTAGTTTGGTCTGATTGAAACTACATTTTTATATGTGTCAAAAGCAGTTCAGCACTTAAAAAGAAATCAGAGTATCGATTGGATCATATTTCCTAAGTGGATGTCACTGGTTAATTCTTTTGTTATAATATTTAGCTACACAGTATTAAGCAAGTGGTTACTATTAGGCAGTTACATATGGGTCCTATTAATTCACGTATTCTGGCTGCTTTTTGACTAGTACCTTGTCAAATAGGTTAGGATTTCAAAATATCTAAGTCACCAAAATGCAGGGACCCTTCATTTCCCAAGCAAAAGCTAGTCCACTTAGGGGACCACAGGTTAGCATAGTATTGACATCTGAAGGCCTTCTGTTTCTTTAAAATATGGCTTCAGAACAAAGTAACCTTAGTGGTTTGTTTGGGGTTGTTGTTTTGGTTTTTTTTTTTCCCTCATTAGGCTTTCTGCAGTTCAAGAAAATGGATATATATGGTTTGCAAAAAGAGCTAAGGATGAGGAATATGACTTCTGCATGTCCTGTCATCTTCCAGCACACATCTCCAGGAGCAAAATGCTTATCTTCCTGCCAAACTTTCTTTCACTCCTTCTAGATCAGGCTCCTTGTCTTTTTGTCAGTCCAAATGAACATCATTTCACCTTTCATGGGTATTGGATTGATCACTGCTGTCATGGCCTGTGATGACCCATTGTTTTCATTGTTCTTCCTCCCAACAGGCTCTGGGGCCTATTTGAAAGTGCTCATGCCCTTTCTGGAGTCAGGTTTATAGAGCAGGGAGAAAAACAGGAGATGCTCTGAGGCTTCAGAACAGGAGAGGCACAGTGAAGTTTGAGGGGCCTGCACTGTTGTTTTAGCCCTTACTTTCTCATGGGCTGCTCTTGCATAGTTCCTCCAGAGGCCTCTGTTCCTGCAGCTCTTTCTGCTGGAAGGACAAGACTTCTTTGGAGAGTCAGTGGCTCAGCCAGGGTGAGGAGCAGCTGAAGTGTGGTTGTCCCACAGCCCTGGCATCTGGCCCCTCTGCAGGGGTAGAGAGGAGCATGAGCTCTCCCTCGGGGCTTGTGTCGCTGCCAAAACCCAGTGGCAGCAAAAGGAGGACCTTGCAGCCTCTTGGTAGGGGATGAGAGGAGACATCCCAAGTGGATTAGAGGAATGAAATTACACTGGTTCAGGACAGGGCAGTAACTGAGGGCACATTTTATCAAAGGAGTCTGAGCTGTAAAAAAATTATGAGCCACTGACCTAAAATGTGACATGATTTTCTTAAGCCCTTCCACAGGAGCATCCATAAAGTCCTGCTTTTTCTGTTGGTTGTTGTGAACTTGTTCAATGTGTAAAAACAAAAAAACACCCTCACCCACCACAACCCTAAATATAGTCTCTCTGTAACTGCTTCATTTCCCAGACATTGCTAACATCTCCAGGGAGGAGCATTGTCTTCTTTGGCATCTGTGAGTAGTATATGACAGGTATGGCCCTAAAAGCTGTAGTGAGATTATACTCCTCATGCTCCAACCTCTCTGATTTACTCTGGCATTTGTTCCTTTTTGATATGTTTGTGGGGCTGAGGTATGAGTGTGCCTTGTGGAGCCAGGATGGAGTTCATTTTCTCCTGTTGGCTGGCACTGTAAAGTGGGCAGAGCTTCACTCCTTTTGCCTTCTGCCCAGCTCTTCTTCAGAAGGGACCTTTTCTTTTCCCTCTCTTTGTGTATTTTTGGTAAGCATGCAGTGTTGCAACCGAATAAGCCAATGAAAGTCAAAACTTCCTCTTTTCCAGTCTGTAAACATTTCCTGGAACAATATGCTCAGCTTTGAAATCGTTTCCAGAGAGTATCTTAAGACCTCCCTCTCTCTTTCTATGAGTCACTTGATCAGAGCAGCATTCCCTTTACTTCTGTTCAAGCTACTTCCAGGCAACCTTGTTAAAGCAATGAGGATTTAGTATATGGGAAACCACTGCCAGGTTAGCCATTCCCTCGGGACATGCAGCTGTTTACCATCTGCTGGAGCTTCTTGGGAGTCTTTGGGCTCCAGTCCCAGGTTGCAGACTCTCAGAGCAGGAAATTTTTCTTGGACACTGTATGTTATTCAGAAGGATAGAGTTCATGGGCACAATACAGTAGATTGCATGCTTTTTACTGTATTACTCCATCTAAAACAAATAAGTTAGCCATTTGCTTATTCTGCCCTGCCAGTAATCCATTTACATATTAGACCTTCCTTCATTGTATAGAAGATGTGAAAACTGAAGGGAAATTTAAATAATTAGAAGGAGATAAGCTGTCTTTTAAGCTCTCTACTCCTACTTGTTAGGATTGCTCAGGGGTTAGCCCTGTAATGGGGCTGTGCCAATAGCAAGCACCACAGGTGAATGAAAAGAGCTGGAAGTTACAAACTGGGAAAACTGGAGCTTTGCACCACATCTGTGTTGGGGAGACCCGTCAATGGCTGTGGCTGGGCATATAGGAGGTGCAGTGAGGGTGGCCTGACCACTGGCTCCAAGGCCATTGGAAACATTGTGCTGCTGCTCCCAGACAGCTGTGCTTGTTCATTGCTGCTTGAGCCTGGCAGGGAGGGTCAAACTCTCCAAGGTCTATGAGTCCTGAGTGAACACAGAACACAGGGAGAGGGCTAATCTGGAGCTCTGTCCGGGCAAGAGAAAACCTTCTGCCTGTGGCTATGTGCTCATTTAGGTTAGATTATGATTAATATCATTGTGTAGACCAGAAGTAACCTTGTGCTGTTGTTAGGCATGCATGCTGACTCTCCAGCTTTAATCAAGGCTGACGTTTACTGTAAAGAAAATCAGACTGAGTTTAACTTTCCAGATTTAAGGAGGTGTTGGGGGTGGAAAAAGAGCTAAAGCACCTCTGAAGCCTTACACTTACACCTTACAGAGAAGAGGAGTGCTTGTCATTTAACGTCAACTTTGTGAAATTACCCGTGTCCATGTTGTAGTGTTTTGTCCCTGAAGCATCACTTCACATATTTCTTCTTACATTGCTTGAGGAGAAGGGATACTCCTCTTTTTTCTTGCCCTCTTCCTTCTCCTCATGGTCATTCCGACCTGATACACTGTGCTGCAGAGAGAGAGGGGTGCTGATAGGATGTGCCTGTGTGGGGACTGTGCATCTCTGGAATTTATTTCCCTGGTTTGGTCTGAGCCCAGATCTGTGGGTAGTGTGTAGAAGACATCCACTTAAGAGAGCTGTGTGTGTGCTTCCCAGACCAATTAAGGGAAAGGATCTCATTTTTTTACCAAGGTGTTTAGCTGAAAGATTTTCTTTCTAATGATGATTTGAAGGCTCATGGGGTTTGGTACTATGATTAATTACGCGTTAAGATGCCTAGAGCCTCCAAGAGGCATGCAATTATTATTTATTAAAATCAGAATACCAGTAAATATAATGAAGTGGAGCTTTAAATAACATGGGAAAATGAAAAGTGGAGGACATTTTCTGCTGAGCACATGCAGTTCTGCACTGGGCTGAGACTGTGTGGAAGAGTGAAGCTTGAAAGGGATCTTTCCCAAGAGACTCAAGTTACTGAAGATCAAGACACAGAAAGAAGGAAAGAGAGAAGAGGTCTTCCTGTGGCTGACACAGAGCAGGAGCCTGACGTTAGGAGCCCCTATAGAGAGAAAGTTCTCTCTAGGCAATGCTAGTCTTAGTGAACATCCTTTCCTTCTCCTGTTTCTGCTCCAGTACAGCCAAACACCTCCAACATTCAGCAACTTCCACAGCACTGGGGTGCTCCCAGACATGCTCCAAAGACTGACAGGTGGAAAAGCACTATCAAAAGGAAAGTGCTTTGTGTTATTTTGAGGACCTTTACTACGAACTTCAGCCTTGAAGGTTAAAAAGAAGCCAACAGCTCATCTCCTATTTTCAGTCTCTTTTTATCTATACTCAAATAATTGAAATTTCCATACTTCCATAATTGAAATCACTCCCTCATTTTCACAGAAATAATGTAAGGGGTGTGACTGAATAGCAGCTTTGAGAAAGTAATAACACTTTATTCTGCTTGATGATCCATCTGATATGGACTCTGCCCTGTACAAGTGTGGCTGTTCCAAGAGCTGTCGAGTCTGGGAAGGCTTGAATGTAAAAACAAATACTTGAGTGCAGGAGAGGCAGCCTGGTTGTTGTAAATGGCTTTTCCTGCCAAAAAGCTGGTAATGGCATGTTGTCCAGGCATCTTTTCTTTCCTAATTGGAACCAGAGGATTTTGATCACAAACCTTAAGAATAACAGTACCTCCTCTAATTCAAGCTCCCTTTCTAACTTCCACAGTGTGAATTCTTGCTGGAATGTTTACCAGTGCAGGCTGCCTATATTTGTTCCCCTTTGCATCCCAGGGTCCCCTTGTTTTACACTTCAGACTTTTACGTCCTTTCATCATCTCAGAGCACCCAAGTTCTGCATGAAGTGACATTTAGTGAGAGTCTGAGATTTATGTCAGCAGTTTGTGCTACTTCCTACAAAGATGTGATTCACTGAAAAGAGAAATTAGTAAGTAACAAGGTTAGGATTGCTGCTCATTGGCATTGGATAGCATATTGAGTTCATATGGTACTTTTTTAGAATTTGTTTTTTTTAGTTTTCAAAAGCTGGTAGTGCCAATGTAATTATGGATGCACCAATTTTGTGATATTTTAGTGTTTTTGATCAGATAAAGGAGGTATGCCTTAGATTAGGCTAGATTTCTAGACAGAAATGGCTTTAGAAGGCTGGTGTTTTGAAGTCCCCATTGAATTTTAGACTCAAAAGTTCCCTGAGAAATATGTGAGGTACCCTGAATTTTCAGATAGACTGTCCCAAGACACAGTGGACTCAGGGAAAGTTATTCATCATTTTGTATTCAGATGTGTTGGTTGGGCACATTCTGATGCAAAACATTTTCCATCAGACAATGCCAACTTGAAATTGGATGAGTCTGTGACACTGAGTTAGTGACAATGCAATTTTGACAGGCACCTGCCAGCTTCTCAAGGAAACTTTCTCTGCAATGTCTCTGCCATATCCCCACCTAGCCAGCAGTCAGAAGGGAGCCAGGAGCCGGGAATTCTCAAGTCTGTGTCCTTGGTAAGCTGGTCTTGCAGCACTCGAGCTGTGGCTGTGATGAGACCCAGGTGGCTGGATGCTCTAAAATCAGCCTACCTTTTCCGAAGCTCTACACATCCCATATCCTTGACCATTCCTGTCCCTGCTTTCCAAGGCTCAGGGACCTGTGGGAAGATTTTTCAAGAAGTACTGGCATGAAATGCAAGTATTGCATGCCATGTCAAGCATCGACTCTGCCAACCTGCTCTTGTAGCTGTGGCAAGTTATTTAACTTGGACCTACAAGTCGCTGTCAGTATGTTTGCAGTAGGTTCAACAAAAACATTTTCAAACAGGTTAAAATCAATTGTCCTTTCTTCACTTGTGGGCTGTACAGTACCAGTGTGTGCCACACTTGCTCCCTGTCCTTACAAGTGCTGTGAAAATACTTCAGTAGTATTTCCACTTAGCAGTACCAGCCTCTAGTCTCCAAGTGCCTTGTGTGGCAGCACGTATGGAATTAATTCCATCGACAATGGCAATGATTAACACACCCCTCCCTCCACAGACACAAAAAAGAGATGGCATGGCTAAGATACTGCCAGTCAGTGCCTTAGACAGTATAGAGACTTCTGCCTGCCACTGGCTTGGCTTTTAGCCTTCCCAATTAATTTCCCTAGGCTGTTTCATATAAGAGGCTACTGCTTTGAGGTGGTAAATTTTAAGTGGGCAAAATGGGAATATCAGTAAAAATGCTTGTGAGGGCCTCTCTGCTTCCACACTGCTTTTTGGAAACCTGTGGTACCCTGAGTTTGGGATGTAGAAGCCACTTGTACTTAACTGAGCCAAAACTTAGTTAACTAGTTGTACTTTCAGTTTCTCAATGAAGAGGGATCCACCAGTTGGATTTGTGCTCAAGTCATGCATCCATCTTAACTTGAGGTGATCTCTGCTCCTCTACCTTCATTTCTTTAATCATGTATGTTTGTCAGCAGAGCCAAAAGAGGAAGTTAGTTAAACCTTAGTTAAACCAAGGGAAAGGAAGGAAGCATCTTTTTGCATCTCCTGAGGCTTCCATGGGCGTGTCTAAATGGTACCAATCAACAGCTTTGATATGCTGGCAACAGCAGCTGGGAGAGATGGCATGCCAATGTGGGACATGACACCACCACCTTTTCTGCTGTCAGAGCTAAAAATCTCATTTTTAACACTTTGGAACAAATAATATGTTTTAATAGCCATTAATTTGTAGCTGCCACCTTCTCTCAGTGCCTCTGACAGCCTGCATATTTCCTTTGTAGTGTCATGCTGCTTCTGTTTAGAAGCTAATAATACAATTTTCAGTTATTACACAGACTGTTTGGCTCTGAGGTTTCCTAGGAGTCTAAGCAGTGCCAGAAATTCTTAGTGGAAGCTTTGGCAAGCTTTAAGTGAATGGCATTCATTGGTCACTGTGCTGATGAGGACTGGGATAGGGGAGTGGCCAAGATACCTACAGAAACTTCAGTTAAATATTGAAATCTGATGTTTCATGTTATAATAACTTATGAGCTTTTTCTACTGGCAACTGTTCCCCTTGCCAGAGGTATGGGAAGGAGGAGTATTTGCAGAGTACTTGGCCACTGTTATTTTTTGTGATATCTCTTGTCTGACTGACACACGAGTTCCACATAAATTTGAGATTGCTTTGAGTCTCAAGAGCAATAAAAACGCAGTGCAGATGCAAGGACATAAAATACATTCTGGTAAAATTTACATTCGTGCCTGATGCCCGTCAAGTATGGGAGAACTTTAATGCCAACATTGCTCATGTTCAGGTTAAGAGACTTAAGCCTTCTTCCCTCTCAGCTGTTACTAGAAACCACATGAGTAAAGTTGCAGAGGCATACACTCAGAAGTTAGGAAATGCCCTTTGGTTTTTGCATTATAGCAAGCTTTAATTACCAGAATAGTAGCAATTATGGCATGGAAAATTTCAGCCAGCAGTTTGAACCGAAAGCCTTAATAAGCACCTGAAAAGCTACACTGTGAAGGGTTGCTTTCTACCTCTAATGACATGTCATTGGATCCCATATGCCATATCAAATCTTACCATATCTTTGGCTCCCTTTCCACACACTAATTAACATAAATGCTCCCAGTCCTGCTTGCTTTGTAGCTTGGTGAATTTTGCGGGCAGTTGGGCAGCTTGGATTGTGGCAGTATGTTGCCATCAGAGGGAAAGAATTATTTTTCTACAGTTTTTTTTTTAATGTGTCTGAGCGTATAGACTTCAGCAAAGGGGGGTTGCTTCTGATGAAGTCGTAACAGGTCACTTGCATTGCCTTGCAGGTGACAGCTTATTTCACTACCGAATTACATATACAAATTCAACTCCTGTTCTGGATGAAGTTTTGATCATGGCTGTCCCAGCTTTCATTAAAAGCAAAAAAAAAAATCAGCCTGATAGTCCAAACCTGGCTGCAAATCCAAACTAGAGCTGCAAAGGAGGTGAGAGAGCAGCCGTGAGACTTATCCATGGATTTTTACAAATAGATACGTCTGATGTTTGCAGTATAAAGAGCGCTGCCGAGGATGTGCCGTAGGGTACAAAAAATCCACTTGTCCTTGAGGCTGCCTAAGGAGCTGTCTGCAGTAATTGTCGGCCACTTTCACAGGTTTCAAAACTTGCAGTCTGAGAAGTTTCTAAGCCTTGCGGGACCTGCAGAAATGGAGTGAACGTGAGCGGGCCCCACGCTGCAGCAGAGCGGCCGCTGACGAGCGCCTTGGCAGTTCTCACTGCTGCTATTTCAGATTCTGTGGGTGGCAGGGAAACAAGCAGGAATTAGGTCAATTTAGCTCTTGCTGCTGCTTGGGAAAGGGAAGAGCAGCTGCTGAGGCAACCGCAGGAGTTATTCCCTCTAGAAGAGCAGACAAAAATTGAAGCTGGGGGAGGGGATAGGACACTGAGCTGTGATGTGAGGAGGAGGGAGATCAGCTGCTGGAGTTGCCCAGAGCAGGAGTGGGCATTGCCTCAGGTGCATGGGGCGTGCATGGGCTGCATACGTGTGTAAATAGCTCCAAGGATGTAGTAACAGCATCCTCTTGCATCCTGGGAAGGGAAAAGGAGAGAGATGTGTTTAGTCTCTGCTCTGTGACTGCCCTGAAAATGTTTCCTCTTCCCTTACTGTCCTCTGTTAGCTGTGTTGAGGCAGGGCTAAAATCTGTATTTATGGAAAGACATAGAGGTTGTAGTTTGGTACAGGTTGGATCCTTGGTAACTGAGAAGGCAGAAAGGAGTTGGATTTCTAGCTAGGACGTATGCAAAGCTACCTGTGGGACATGCTCTCTGCTGAACATTTCAGGGATGCTGTAGTGCTTATTGGCAGGGCTGTGGCCCTTGGGAAGGAGCAGGTACCCTGAATAATACACTGCATGGAGGCAAACAGGCTGCAATTGTTTTCAGTTTAGGGTGACTTAATATTTTGTTTTTCTTCCCCTTATCCACCCAGATGAGTTCCTTGGTCCGGGCTCAGCAAGCCTGCAGAGCCAGCTCTATCAGCAGGACTGGAAGGGCACTGCAGCAGGTGTGAGCAGGCAATGGGCAAGGAGGAAAAAATGCGGCAACACAGGGAGCCTATGGGGCTGCCCAGCTCTCCTCTGAAACCACAGCTTAAGAGGCAAAGATTGCCTATGATAAATACAAGACTTCTCTCATTTGCCCACTTTAGAAATAGCACCTGAGAAAAGAGCTTGTCTGGAGCTTTGCAAAAGAGTAAAACCTTACTTTTATTTCCTGTCTCCCAGGTATCTGCCAAGGGTGCAGTCAAGCATCCACCATATGTACAGCCCCAAACATAGGCTGCAGTGATTTTGTTAATAGCAGTAGCCTAAAAGAAAGAAAGAGGGCTTGCTCGTCTGTTTTATAATCCATTGACTTTCAGACATAGTAAATTGGTAAAACAAAACACTCACAGAAAGTCTGGGTTTACAGAAGGTGAAAATCTGCCACCAAGAATGGTAATGTTGTTTTAATTATGCCAGGGCTTGAATGAGGGTTGCAGTCAGGCTTTCTGCTCTGCACTCCAGGGCCTGATGGGTGCCAGAGTTATTGTCTCTGTACATCTCACCCGGTCCCACCAGCTGCCAGGCCGCAATAAAGTTACGTCTGAGTCACTGGTTCCCAAAAGGATGACAAGTAGGTTGTGTGTAGCTGAATAGGACGATGCTGGTCCTCCACTGATCCTGCCAGCTCAGGTCTGGACTCAGGCCATAACTGCAGGATAAATCCAAATGAATGTTGTCGGCTGTTTAAGCGAGCTGGTTGGCTGGGGGTAGGAGGAGAGAACAAGGCATGCAGCTGAAAAGTGGACTGGGATGCCAACAGAAGAGGCACTGGCCCTGTTTCAGCTTTCAGCAAACAGAACGGATCACTGCAAAGACACAATGGACTTTGTTTGCAGTTGGGAGAGGGCGGCTGCCTCTTTTGGGGGCTGTGCCAGGCAGAATAGTTGCTGCTGACATGGGTCACTGGTCTTTGTATGCTTTGGTCCTAGTGACACCATTAGTTCAGTGACACTATGGGTCACTAAATTTGTTGTGCAAATATGGAGAAGTAGGATGCTTTTGAGTTTTTTGGTTCGTTTGGTTTTTGGTTTTGGTCCTTCTGTTTGCTTAGACCGGTAAAACAAACTTCTGGTGTTATGTGGGACAATCTAGCATATATGTAGCCAATGGGGCAGATATACAAGGTGGGCCTGGCTGAGGTCTGCTCCCCACTAAAGGACCACTCTCCAGGCTGGATTAGATCCTGTGGGGGAAGACAGCTTGTGTCTGTTTTCCAACAGCTGCTGATGGTGAGCGCTGGAAGTCACTGCTCAGGTGCATGGCAGCTCCAGGGGACTCTATAATATGCAGGGAGGGGATTCCTGTTGTCTGGTTGCATATCTTGGCATCTCACATTGCTGTTGTGATGGCTTTTGACTGCCTCCAAGGAGAGGTCTGGGCTCCACTCTTCCAGGTGAACCAAATAATGCCCAATTTTGCAGATTGCTGAGTTTTCTGCCTTCTTAGCTTTCTTTCCACACAGGAATCACACTCAGGGCTTAAGCACATATGTCCTCATTTTTCATGCTTAATACTAGCCTGTTTGTTTGCTGACATCACCTAAGCTGTGTGTGCATCAAAGTAGAATATGAGGGAGTCTCCTGACATGATGGTGTATCATTTTCCCATGGTCCAGATTTGGTTGCACAGTCCAAACACAAGTCATGTCTCCAGCCATGACATGGCTGCTTTCTTCCAGCTTGCTTTTATATCAGAGTGCATTCAAACATAATGCAATGATTTCTGGCAAATGTCTGCAGAATATTATTTTACAGTCAAATTAGTCAAAGTCTGAAATAACAGACAAATATCTGATGGAGTATTTAATTTAAAAACAGTGCCAGAATTTGCATAAAATATTTGCTACAAATACATTATAATCTGATTTCTACCTTGTAGCTGTGCTTTGAATTTGGCAAAGGAAAGGTATTTTGGTTTTGCAGACAAAAGCTATAGAGTTCAGTCCTGGCTGGTTATTTGTAATGGTTGACCTAGGTTACAGGAACTAGTTCATTATCTAAGAGTGATAAAGGAGGTAAAAGATAAAGGTCATGATATCAGTAGGATTAGTTGGGTGAATTAAAGCACATGTGGAAACACAGCTAATCAGAATAAGGGCCACACAAATGATACCTTCTACTAACAACTTCAGCACTCTGATGCCTTGAAATATAACTCCTGCACAAAAAAAAAGCAAGAGAAGGAAAGATGCCACATTCTACAAGCCACAGTGCTGAGCACCAAAGATCAAAGGGATACACAAGTAAGTGTTTTGGGGTATTCGACTGTCAGCTAATTTTAAAAATTCTTCCCTGCAAAGAACATCTTCGTGTCCCCTGAAATCTATTCCTCACTATTTTTCCTGAAAGCAGTGTCTTTCTCTTACTGCCTGCAGTTATTAACTCCCATCAAGTGTAACTGGATATGCAGGGAAAGTAAAGGTCCTACTGCAGTAGTGTCAAGCTTAATTTATATACTGCAAATCTGGAACATCTTTTATATAATAACTGACAGGCTTACGAGCTCAAACGAACTGTTTTGCTCCAGCAGTGCCACCAGGCAGAGGCAGCTCTTTTGGAAAGCACCAGAGTGTCTGCAGTGCTGAAAAGAATATGGGTGGTAGAGGTGAGAGGACAGCAGAGTAACTGGAGAGGTGTGGGCCAGGCAGCGCATCCTATCTCCCTCCTCCTGCAATCCTCCCTCAATAAATCTGTGCCTGCTCTATCACTTTGGCATTTGCTGTTGTGATGGGGAGCTGGATCCTGACTGACAGAAGTACTTTTGGCACAGCATGTAGAAAATATTGGGAAGTGCCAAGAGAAACATGAGTGATGTAGCATGTTCACATTTTTAATTTGTCTGCGTTTGAGTGGTGTATCCAGGGTGTGTCAGTTTGGGGCTCAGACAGACTTTTCCTGGGAAAATAGCTTACAGACTCTACATAAACGTGGTGAATAGACATTCATACAGAATGAAGCACAGGGAGACATCACCACATATCTGAGCAGTGTGTAAGTTATTTATTTTTAATTAAAAAGCAAAACAAAATGAGATTTGCTTTCTTGTTCTGGCTGCCATCAGGCTCTTTTCATTTACTATGGGGTAACAGAAATGGTGAGATGTGCAAAGCCATATGGAAGCTCTGGGGAAATGGATGGTAGCACTCTGGAAAATGTTGCCTCTCAGGTGTAAGTAATGTCTAAGTAAGGAGAAATTACAGGACAACTCTCATGCACAAATAAATGTACATGTTAAAAGCAGATTTGGTGTAGGCAAGTTGGTAATGATCTTGCAGTAATGCACTCTAATTAGTACTGTTAGTAAAAAAGGGTTACAAAAAGGAGTGAATGACTAGAGTCTGGTTTGAAACAGATCTTTGCAGAATAAGCATCACCAGAAGTAAATAATCTCTGAATTTTAAATTCAGGGAAAACTCTAAGTTGAAAAGGACCTCTGGAGGTCATCTGGTCAATCCTCACAGAGGTTCACAGCAGGGCTGATTTCAAAGTACTCAGCTTAATAATTCAAAATGTTAACATAAAAAGCAGCACTGAAAATGATTTCCAGAACATGCCATTTGAAGAGACTACAACTTCACCAAAATGCAGTGGCAATTGCATGGAAGCAATGTTAGGATCTGAAGAAAATCAGCGTCCTGTCAGTCAGGTTTTTTTCTGTACGGGATATCCATGTGAAGTGCTCATACCGGGCTTACGCTTCCCACAGAGCTGAAACTTTCCCTTTCAAAAATCCTGTGCACAGATTCTCAGAAGCACCATTGTTGCTCACATGGTGAGAACTCCCTGCAGGAGCTTTTCTTCTCAAGAAGCTGTCTAGGAGAGACCCCAGCACTTCCTGACTGCTGAGCCAGACCCGTTCCAGGTGTGTGCTGGTGCAGTTCCATCGACTTCTGTGGAACTGTTGTGGCATGAAATGAGGATGAATCAGGCCTATAGTCTTTCTTCTGATCTATGAATGTCAGTGCTAGCCTGGAGAAATACAATTTTCAGGCTGATGTAGTTTGACACCAAATTCTGCAGCAGAGACAGTGGACAGCCCAATGACTGAGTTGCCTCCCGTGGGACAACGATGAGTGATGGGCAGGCACTTTTTTATACACAGAGGCATTCTCTGCTCAGGCTCAGTAACATCCAGACCTGATTGATCTTCATAAAGAGTTGCAGTTTGGGCCTTGTGCCACAGAAATCTCTCCCTTTTCTCTCTGCATTACTCATCTTCCTGAGGGCCTTGGGCTCTCAGATTTGCTGCTGTTTCTGCAAAGCATCCTGTTGTAGAGCCTGCAAGAGCATGGACCTTCCATCACACAGTGAAAAAGGCTGGACACAGAATTCTTGTTGTCAAGTCCACAAGCAAAACAGATTGAAAATGGAGAAGAAAAGTACCTTTGCTAAATCCTTCTAGCATTTTAAGGATTTTTTTTTAATATATAAACTGAGTGCAGTACTCTGAGAAGGAAAAGTGATATTCTAATGTGACAAATAGCTTTGTTCTCCCTGCTGACAGGTCTGGGGTCATAGCCCTTCAGGCACCTCAGAGTAGGGCTGTTCATTTCCATCTTGTGCTCAAGGAGATTGAGGCCACTTAAAATGCTTGCTGTTGTTACCTTGTGCACTAACAAGTGCTGCCAGCTGTAAAAAGGGCAGTGGAGACCCTCTGGTCATCATTTGAGTCTCCACTTTAGAAAAGTGGTGCCAGGAGAGGGCATTTTCATGTTTCTTGTTTTCCGCTCTCCAAACTTAAGATTGCCGAAGCACATTTTGTCTCACAGAAGGGAAAAAAGTACTTTCTTTTTTTTTTTTTTATTTGACCTCTCTTCTGAGTATATCCTGTGTAACTTGTTTGTGGCACAGAGAATTGACACACAGTCCTGGAAGGTCAAGTAAGACTGTCGTCTTGTTTCTCCTTAGCCTTTAAGTAATAATTTTCAGCTACTAATAGCTATGATTTGTTATGTATAAGCTGTAATAACGTACTGCTCAAATTAATGAAGTCCTACTTCCAGAACTCTAGGCTAACCACAACTTAACTCTTAAGACCTCTGCTTGGGGTTTAACTGTTTGGTTATGCTTCAGATGATTAAAGGAAAGAACATCATAATAATAAACACCAAAACCAGCAAGTGTTGCAAAATGAAATTTCATTATGGTTTCTGTAATACTCGGTAAACATTTGTTGATAAAGCTCATCATTCAAGCCTTTTTTAACACAAGTAACAAACAAATTATAGTAATTTTCAAAAGCATTGTGAAACAACAATTGTGAGACCATCTGAGGCTAAACAACCCCTAATGAGATGCAGTGGTAGCAATAGCAAGACAGGCAGAAAATCTATAAAGATAATTGAGAAATTATCCATTTGAGAGAATTTTAAGTATCTTTTATGTTCTCATCTGTAGAAGCTGATAGATGTAACTTCCTTCTCACATCTTCCCCACCTCCAATTATTTAACAATAACATAGGAATTACTACAGTGTAAAGAGGCATCTGAGAATAAAGCATGGGGGCCCAAGCATTTCTTAACACTCTGTCTAACTGACTCTTCTTTTGGCAGAGCTGAAATTCCAGTACAAAATACTAGCCCCAGGGGTAAACAAACTCAGAAAAAGACTTTAGGAACATTTTTCACAAATAATGCTATGATGCTTACAATGGACAAGAAAAGCAGGACAATGAGTGCCAGCAAATTCACGATGTCCTGATTTGGTTTGCACTGTGCCTGGAACTGGTTTTACCCACTCTGTCCTTTACTCTCTCCTGATAGTATGAAACACAGTGATTTTGTTATGCAAGTATCACACAGATAAAAAGGAAAAAAGTGATGTCTCAGCTACAGCTACCTGTGAAATAGATCTTTTGCTATATGTAAAAAGAAAATAAGAACTCTCCCACAAATGCCATTCTTGGCAAGTCGTGTAGTGACCCTGAGAAAATCAGGTGGTACATGCAATGCACATATCTGAGGGAGCATTTTTTATTATATAGGTAATACTGTTTCAATGGAGGCCTATCTTCTTTAGACTAAGTACCTTTAGAACAAAAGTAATCCAAGATAATGAGGCTGTTGAAGACCAGGAGTTGTCTGAGCTGCTTAGTCTAGAGCAGTCTGGGGACTGAAGAGAAGACAGGCATTCATGATTCTGGATTTGAGAAGAAAAAGATGGGCCAATGCTGTGGAAGTGTCTGCTGTAGTCCATCTATCTGCCACAGTGGGACCCCAACATATTCATCTTTGAAGTAGATCATTCCGTATCTGCCCTTCAGTGGAAAAAAAATGGTCTGATTGAAATGTATCTTTTGAAGACCAATTTAATCTAATTAACTTTGCTGCTTCACGCAGCTGAATAAAAAGCAAAAAAAGAGAAGTTTTCTTCTGAGGGAGTGAATCTCATTGTGGTCCCTCTTCTTGTTTCTTGTTCTTCTCTTTCCCAGTTTCCCTTCCCTCAACCATCCCAAAATAAGGTCTCAGAGATGACAACAGTCAATTAGGTGAAGAGAAACTACTGTGTCACTTATGTTGGTGTTAGATTCCTTACTCACAACACAATGTGGAGGTCAGAGCTGTGCAGTGTGATACATATTGCTGGGATTGCACAATGATCTTAAATTGCCAATCTAGTGCAAATAAAAATATGTAAATTATATCACCCCTGATGAATGTAAAACTGAGACAAGCAAATATGGGAGTGCCAATAAGAAGCTAGATGCCTTTTTCTAGGATAATAAAGACTTGCTAATTTGTTTCCATTTATAGAAAGTAAGGAAGAATCACTGTAGTAATACAACAACCACATTTTATCTAAAGTGCTTCCTTATCAAATGTAATTATGCAAAGATATATTCTTATACAGTCTAACTTCAGCAGGTTGAAGGTTTTTCACTTATCAGTGAGAAGCTGTAAGTAAAGAAGTCACAGAATAACGTGAAGGAATAAATGACTAGGGATCCTACCGGAGATTTCAGAATTCAAGTCTTTCTCCTTCTGTCAGATTTATGGCCAAGTTCTTTGTGAGCATCCCCACAATGTTAAATGCATTAGATCACCTAGATTGGGCATCTCTTGATAATATATTCCTCAAAACAGTAAACTTGCTCCTGTCAATGACCTAGAAATAATGAAGGAATTTTCTAAACAATCCCCACGAAGTCTTCTTTAACCTAGGCTAAAAAAGGAAATTAAAATATCGCTTTTGCTGGCTGTGTACGGGTTTGATTTTTCATGACTTTCCCTTGGTGCCTTGCTCCATGGATCATTTCAGCTGGGTGAGAAAGGGGAGATGTATGATTATGTCATATAGGTTGCATTATAAAAGTAGCTAACTTTTTCTGCATAGTGATGGAAAATGGTGAACTCAGACTGCTGTGAGGATTATGCTTTTGGATTAATAAATAAACTGTCCAATTTAATGCACCTTATTTTTTTTCTCCAAAACTTTGCTGTAAATTATATGTTTGCATTATAAGAATCATGGAAAATTCCATGTTGTTTATGTAGTGTGTAAAGGCTGGACTGACACTGAAGTGTGGGTAATTTTCAGAATCCTACAGCGCCAAACCTTGAGTACCGCATTTGTCACCGCAGTTCTATTTTGAGCAGGTCCTCAGGATCCCTGCTGCTGCTTTGCTCATCTCCGACTGCCCTCCCCTTAGACCAGTCTGATTCTTCACTGTAGGTCTGGAAGAAGTCATTCAGACCACCTCAATGTCTTCAGGCTATGTCTGTCTGCTTCATAATACCCATGGGTGACAGATCCCCCAGTCTCCCTAGGAAATTTATTCAAGTAATTTCCTGCTCTTACTTGCCTTTTCTCTTCGTACACCTGACCTAGATGTCTTCTGCTATAACTTAATTATTCCTTAATTGCTCCCATTATTTCTCATCCTATCCTCACTATTCATGGAGCACAGCCTCTTTCTCCTTGCTGTAATCTTTTATGTACTTGTGGCTTAACTCTTTGAAAGCTGCGTGGAATATGCTAGTGCAATCCCACTCATGGTTTGCATTTTGGGGAGGCAGAGAAGAGAGAAACTAGGGGCTTAAGACTTTGTGAAGAAGACTTCTGAATATGTGGAATTCATCTCTAACCACTGACAGGCTCTTGACCTCTGCTCTGAACACTAAAACAGTTTAGATCAGACTTTCACCTTGCTTATGCTCTTTTTAGACAAAAGCTGTTCAGTGGAGTGATCACTAATGGGAATGAGAACGTTTAAGATGATGGTGCCCCTTGTTCTCTACCAGCCCAGAGAATGAGATCATGACTGAGAAGTGGTTGCATGCCCAGTGTTAAGAAGTAACAGCAACCATATCTGAATTCTGTACTAGTGGCAAAATACTCTACACTCTGTCTTGTGTTTTGTCTAAAGTTCTGCTTTTGAGAGTTTTGTGTTACACTGTGGCTTTTGAAGACACAGGGTCCTGAAGCAGTGGAAGTGAGGGATCTCAAGAATCTTTGTGTGACTCATTGCTGTGTAAACACCAATACAAAATGATGCATGGGCAGGGGAGGGGGTGGGAGCATAAGGAAGGAAGGAAGGTGGGAGTCTGAGGCTGCAAGAAATTGGGACAATTAAGCATGAACCCAGACCCGACACCCTGCCCTGATTAATTTAACAGTAATTAAAGACTTTCAGCAGAGATCAGTGTTCTGCTGGTTCCCACCATGCAGAGAAGGATGAGTTGTGCAACGGTAACCAGCCCCCATTCATCACAGGCAACACACACAGCAATTACCAGTGCTGCCTATTAACTGAAGCAGACTTTTGCATTAATTGATTTACTGGGACCTTTTATTCCCTTTCTCCTTTGTTTCCTCCTTTTGTCCCTTATGTTTCTGTTTGAAGGGCTGGTTCATTTGGCCACATCACACAGCAGGGCTTGGTCATAGGGGATGTGTCCTTGGGATATGGGGTGGAGCTGCCTGGATTTGAGACACTGCCCTCTTCAACTGTCCCATCCTTCCAAGTCTGTGTTTCCCAGGGTGCTGCCTGTGAGACAGTCTTTCTTCTGAAATCCACTGTAGTAAGCAAAGTGCATTAGATATCCTCTCCTTCTATCTCCCTTCTCCATACCTCTTGTTGCACTCCTCTTTTTTCAGTAGTGATGTCATTGGTCTCTCATTTCACGCTGAATATGAGAGAGAAATCTCATTCTTTCTGACTTAGGTATTCACATGTGTCTCTCTACAACATGTCATGCCAGTTGCCAGCTTGTTACAACATCAGAAGAAGAATTCAAAGTGCTGATTTATCTGCTATTGGAAATGTCTCTAGGGATGAAAGCAGATATGGTAAGGGAGGGGAAAGAGAGAGAAAATAGGGAAAACACCACAGTGCTGCAGCTTTCCAGGACAAAAATCTAGCCTTATCTTAGTTTTCTTGCTTATTTGCTTGTTGCTAGGTGGACAGGCAGAATGATCAATGGATGTGAGATAACCAAAGATGTAATGGGCAGGAAGGTTTTTTCAAATCTGTGAAGGAAAAGTGTGGGAGAAGGACGCTACAAAGTCTGGCTGGTAGCTGTTGAACAAAAAGAAAAGAAAAAGAAAAAAAGTTCGATACTTGATCCCCGTCTTTTGTTGGAGAATGAACGGTAGTTTTATTTTAGAGCTGAAAGGCTTCTAAACAAAAGAACACCTGTCTGCTCCTTGCACTGAATATTGGAATCAGGTGTCTAGTTTTGGTCCTCTGTCTATGTTTTTTTGTTTCATTTGTCTGGCTCCCTATATCATTTTGTTGTGGGAGTGGGTAGTTGATGACATCTCTAGCCATGGGCATGACATTTCTAGCTGTACCTGTAGAAAAGTAAAAGGCAGTGAAATGCTTTGGTATCCTCAAACATTGGTATTTTTCATGGGCATGTAACAGTTCAAATGAGGGATTCCCAACTTCTTTATGCAAAAGACACAGAGCAATTGAGGCAAGAAGGCATCTCTGGAGAGCATCCAGCCCAACCCCTGCTCAAGGCAGAGGCAGCTGCAGCAGGTTGCTCAGAGCAGTATCCAGCTGGGTTTTCAGTTTCTCAGAGGATGGAGACTCCACAAGCTCACCAGTCAGTCTGTGCCAGAGTTTGACCAGCCTCACCACAAGAAAGCTTTTTCTGTCCTGTATTTCATTTTTGTGCCCAGAGCACATACCTGCCTGTGGCAGATGTGTGCTGTCCCTTGTATGGGAGAGTGGTGCAGCACAGGTGGCCACAAAGGAGTGCCTGCAGGTGCTACAAAGGTGTGTAGCTGCTGCTCCAGCCTCATGCCCTGTGGGAAAGAGGGCACTAGGAGACAGCAGGCAGTGGTGTCTCCCCTTTCCCCATGTTTGTGGGGAAGCAGAACTTTCAGTATCCAAAGGGAAAGGCAGCACAAGCTGGTAATTCTGCATGGCAATTCTGTTAGGGAAACGCTTTCTGGCTTTCTTTTAAAAATAAGAAATAGTTAGCTTCAGTTTCATTTTTTGGGGGTGGGGGAGGGACAAAATGTGCTTTTCCCAGTCTTGTATGTATAGTTTATGTATTAGAATGTATGTTCTTCTGTGGATAATATACAAAATGATTCATACAGGTCTTAAGCTGTGCTTGAATCTGAGCTTTTGTCTAGTGAAATGGTTAAACTCCTTTCCTCAATGCTTAAAGGGATGTTGTGAAAACAAACTGATATTTATGCAGTGCTTTGAAGGTTTAAAGTGTGCATTATTTATTTACTGTTATCATCAGAGAAGTGATTGATAGCTTCTGCTTATGCTGGTATTGACATGAACCTGTGAATAATATATATCAAGAGAATGTCAGTTTGTATGCAAATGGAAAAACCAAATGGAAGGGATCCTTTGAAATGATAAAGAAATAAGACAACAAAGCTATGGAGCAACCTTAAAACATATTGTGGTGTTAAAATTTCTACTAAATCTGTGTTCTGTGTTATCAACAACCTTGCACACTTTCTCAATGAAAAATATTCCTTGTGTTAAATTATGAACATTTTGGTTCTCACTAACCAAAATGTTCATAATTTAACACAAGGAATATTTTTCATTCAGAAAGAAATTACACTCAAAAAAAACCCATTAGTATTTTTAAATTAATAGAAGACTGGCAGTAACTCTCTACGACATCTACTTAATAAGCTATTGAGGTGATTTAGTGATCAATGAGCACTGACACTCCAAAAAGGGAAAGGCAAACTTTGGCATTCCTTTTGGCACTGCCCCCTCCCTTTTTTCTGCATGTGGGATAAGAGGGGTATCCTTGGGAACCTGTGTCTGCCAGAACACCTTCACTATTGCTTGCAGAAAGCTGCTGGGAGGAAAGATGCAACAGATCTTTATCTTTCCTGCTGGAAAAGGAAAAAACCAAACCATTCTCTGAAATGCTGATTGAGCAGAGCATTTAATCTTAGGCGTGACAGATAAGGCTATTCCAGTGCATAGGTTTAGGTACCTTGTATAAAATGGGTGAGACCTATTAGGCCTTGCTGAAGGAACTCTGAAAATGCAGAGGATTGAATAGAGATCCACTGTGTTTGAGAACATTACTGGAGAGTGTGGAAGGGCTGGAAATGCCTGCTTGAATGTTCCACAACAGCTGACCCTAAAGAAAGGAAAATTTTCTGTTCCACGAGGTCATTGAGTAACAATTATCCTGGTGCCTGGAGAGGCCATGCCTGAAAGTCTGGACTGCATGAAGACTGCTCTTTGCCCTCCCTCCAGACATCTTTGCCATGGATGTCTATATACAGCCAGGCAGGCCCATGTCTGTGCTGTTTGTGTGTGTGTGTGTATGGTATGCATGCAAATACATATGGTGTGTGTATGGAGTATGCCATATATGTCATATGTCACATATGTGGGATTTTTCAATCTCTTCATACATATATATACACAGCCTTACTTCCCCCCCACATGCAGTGATGGAAGTGTTTTTGAGAAATGAATAATTTCTGCTGCTCCCTTTTCACTGAATTAAAATGCAGATGCTTGACAGTGAGAAGGAAGTTTTTATTAAAAAAAAAAGAGCCTGTTTTCCTAAATCCAGTGAGAGAAAAAAAAATCCAAAGATGATGCTCACATTTAATGGACCAGACTTTAGTAGGAATAAATTGATGTAACTTGGCTAGTATCGCTGAAGCTGTACTACTTACCTGTGCATCTGAATCCAGGTTTTTGTTTTTTTTGGCCTGTTTTAATGTCTTCAAATGACTCTTACTTTTTTGTTAGCAGAAGATACGAAGTGCTAAGGATCAGCCCTGTGTACTGCTCGTTGTGCTGGCACAGACGTGTGGGGCTTGACACTGTTGGAGCAGGGAGTGCCTGTCATGCTCACACAGCACGGTTTTGCAGAGTGCCTTTTTCCCATTCCTTCTTTCAGGTTCATACTTATAAAGGTAATGAGTAAAGACAATTCTACTCTGGAGGCACCTTTATAGCTGATGAAAAGGATTTATAGTCCCCATCATAACGTATTTGTCAACATACCCTTCAGATGATAATAATTACCTCTACCAGAATTTGGCAGCTGGTCCTTGCTCCTCTGCTCTTCCATTGCCCACCTCCTTGTTCTGACTTGACTTGTGTTGTGGTTACCCCCCAACATTAAATACAGCACTTGGTTTCCAAAACTGAGGCAAGAGGAATAAAGAATGTGCTGTACCTTGGTATTTGTAGGTCACTTTAGCCAGACAGACATTTCAGGAAGGCCATCAGAATGCTTCTAGCTTGTAGAGCTACTCTTGGGAGAGCAGGTGAGGCTTGAAATGCATTCTGTAGTTGGCTTTCCTTGTCAGGTTTGATTGTGGGAGGTTACGATAGGACTGGATGAGCTCTGACTGGGATTTCCAGTCTGCAGGAAATGTTATTGGGCAGGTCACTGTGAGCCTTCCCCGCTCTGCTGGCCTCCCATCCCGATGGCTGGAGTGATGTGCTGCAAACTGACAGCTCAGGGACGTGCAAGCGAGCTGCTCTCCGGAGTGCAGCTGCTCTGCTGGGCATTGCTAAGGTGAAGTTGGAATCTGCTGAGATGCCATTGGCTCTCTGCAACGTGGCAAAGAGGAATTAATGCTTGAATACCACTGCTGTAGCACTTGAAAGGCACCCTGGCACAACACCCACATTGCTAGAGAAGCTCCATTTCTTCTTTTTCTCTCTCTTCCCTTCTTTCAAACTCTGTGAAGCAAAGGAGGACCTTAGGTCTGGATTGTAGAAATTCCTGCATGGTATTGTCTTTTAGGGGATAAAAAGAAAACTTATTTCTTCTTTCCCCTCTGCCTGAATCTCTTCTGTGCTTTTCACTGTCTTACAGTCCTATTCCCATCTTCTACTAGGTAATTTTTGTCTTTTAGGACAAATACATTCTCTACTTTGCTGTCACTTTTAGGTTAAAATGCTAGTCAGTACAAATGTTACTCTGTTGTCTTCTTCAGTTTTGATTTATATGCATGATTTGGGGTGAAGGAAAATTTTAATTTTAGAAATGTCACTACTGAACCTTTGGGACCCTAATACCTGTACCCCCTTTTGCAGTGGGCTGTGTCTGAAAGCACACACAGACCTGATGCATGCTTTAGCCAGTAATAAATGTTGTTTCTTTGTCAGGGAGTGGTAAGCAAAGACACACAGCTGCTGGAATTTAACCTCTTAGCTAGACCCTACCCTATTGGAAGCGATGGTCTGGAAACACTTTTGAGAACCTGTTACAGGAGTGTTTATGTTATGCAAGATAGAGATGGACCAGTGTGTGAATAAAGGCTCAGGGCACTCAGGGACCAGAAGGAATTGTCCTACAAGCCACTGGCTGTACCTGGAGTAACCTGGAAGCCTATCTTCTAATGTATGAGAATGAGAAATTCTGTGTCCAATACATTTTCTTCATGCCATTGCTATATTGTCTTCCTGATATTAGGGTTTCTGTCAAAAATGAATACTGTTGATGTTTTCTTCTACTAGCATGCATGTATAGAGGCTGAAGACTCTGACTCACTGCTTACTTTCATGCTAAACAGGTTAAGTTAGGTGGCTACCAAAACACAGGGTTCAAGAGGGAGGTCAGAGAAACATTTGTGTATAGTCTTAATGCACAGTCTATTTAGACAGGTCTTCATATTGATCTTTTTTAAAACTCAGCATTCACTCCACTCTCCTTAATTTGTTTTAGTTTTTGAAAACATAGTAGTTATGAAATGAAGCAGAGTTACCAATATCTGACTTAGAGGATGGATTTGAGGTTTCTACAGTTTTTTTTTAACCTTCTGCACAGGTAATTACTTGCTTTAAAAGTGTGTTACTTTTGGGGCAAAAGTCTCACCAGGAGTTCAACCAGTGATGGAGTTTGAAGTGGCTTAATTGTAGCAACATGAGAATTATTCACTGGCCTGTTGCACTCTATACAGCTGATAAATACCTGTAGAGCACTGAGTGTCATAAACATCACCAGTTTTAGTCAGAGACAGGAAGCATGATGATTAAAAGCAAGTAAACCTCTTCTGTCACCCCAGGAAACCTACAGGATAAACAAAAAGCCTTGAGAACTGTACAAGCAACTGTTTTGTAAAGGGAAATATGTCTTGAGATACAGTACAGGATGCTTATCTCATGAACTAAGTGCCTCTTCAGCTATTTGAGGAGCACAACCCCTGTTATACCAGCTTGCTAATATTCAGGGCTGGCCTGCAGGCAAGTCTTACTCTTCTCCTGCACCTGGTTGTTTCACTGTGTATCACCATTTCAGCCCTGTGTCACCACTCCCTAAAAGCAAGGTCAGCTCTTCTCCAACTAATCTTACAGCTTTCACATGAGACTTACTTTTTGCAGCAATTCTAAGTAAAGCTTGTTGAGAAGTTTTTGTCTCCTATTGTGGAGGGGTCTTCTGAAAAACCAACAGCTCTTCAATTTTCTCTGCCTCTTCTGGTTTGATCACCTCTGGAGATGGGGTTTTCTGTGAATGGGATGAAAAAAAATCTACTGATTTACTATACAGAGGCTTCTGTCTGGTATCTATTATTAAATATCTTATGCATGAAAAAATCCAGAACCCCAAATCTAAAAAACTTATAAATGTCTTTATTGAAAGAATACAATAAAAGTTACAAAAAAAGTGTGTGGCGAACACCAGAACTGATGTTGTTCACGCAGGATTACTTCAGCCAACAGAGAGATGTTTGTTACACTGCAGTCTTCATTCACATGTTGAGATGTTGCACTCTTTGCTGCAGGAGGATTAATATGACTAAAGACCTTTTATACTTGGAAGGGCTGTGTGACAGCATCATTGACCCACCAGATCTATTTTAGGAAGATAGCGAAGCAGTCCTCTGGGCTCCTTGCATATTTACTGGAAAGAGGTAGATGATTTTAAGCAAGGGTCATCAGTGTCCCTCCCCAGAGTTAAGACACTGTGTTAGGGAGGCTGGATCCTCCCCTCTGGTCTTCTCATGTGTTTTTTCAATAAAAATAAAAGATTGTGTACTGTTTTTCTGTTCTTTCTAACCCAACCTTCTGCTTCTCCTATACTGTTTTGAAATGAAGCCTGTACAGAGCACTGATGTCATGGTCTGCTAAGGAGGAAACACCTGCTGGCCTTGAAAGCTGCATGCATCTGCGTCCCTGGCGTGGCACAGATGGGCCGTGTGTGACAACCAGCTCCGTACCCCTGCCTCTTCATGGCTTCCCCTCCAGCTGCCCCATTCCCAACTGGCTCATTTCTCCCCAGAGATGTGTGTGGCAGGGCAGGGTCACTGGTGGCTGCTGCATGTCACAGGCCATGGGCTGGAGAGCACATGAAGGTCTGTGTGTTCTCAGTGTGTTCAAACAGTCGAGGGAGGAGAACTGCATGCTGCGGGCAAAGCTGGCTTTGCAAAAGTCAATAGAAAGCACTTCTATGGGGAAAGCAAAGGGGTGGGAAAATCCCATCTGTCTTGCTTTGGGAGGTTTGAAATGAAAAGCTAAATCTCCAAGTGCAGGTCCAGGACATGAGCAGCACCTCCACCCAAAATCCTAATGTATTCCAAATGAGCCTGGGTTTCAAGCAAGTCTCAGAAGACCTGCCCAAGGAAACAGAATGTGAAGGTGGCTCTGTGTTAACCCTGCAGTGCCACAAGCCTGTCTGTGATTGGTTTGGGGACCTGCCACAACTCCTTCAGGGACCTGCTGTGCTTGCACTGCCACTGCCCACGGGAGGCCAGATCCTGTGGTGCCAGCCTGGAGTGTGTGGTGCAGCTGAGTTATGAGCTGGGGCAGGAGATGGCCTAACAAAGACAGGATGTGCTTTGGGAGAGAAGAGACTGCATGGTTCCATGAAATGCCATCCTCATGCTCTCTTGTACATGTACTGCAGCTGGCAGTACAGTGCCATTGTAGTAGTCCCAGGTCATTATGGCATTAGGAGGTGGAGACTGGTGAAGCCAGGGGTTTACTGTGTGACTTTGGGCAAGCTGGTTCCCCTCTGCACTTTTCCCCAGCAGGTTCTGTCATACCCATTTAAGCAATCCCAAGGCACAGTACCCTACAGGGCTGGGAGAGCTGCTCCCATGCTGTTTGTGCAGTGCCTGTGCCTATGAGTGTGTGTGTGTCACAGCTGGTGAAACTAATTGCCACCACTAGACATAAGGCCTGACACAAGTGGGGGAAGAGGAGGAGAGGGACACTGAGCCATCCTTGTTCTCTAGACATTGTCATTTCTGCTTGTCAGGTGTGCATGAATCTAATGACAGCTGACCTGTTGCATGAGCTGTATGGGCTGTAGCTTCCTTGGGACACTCTGTGGAGCTGAATTTGGCTCATTTCCTGGACTAAAGTTCTTGGTGATTCAGCAGCTTCTGTTCTCCATTGGAGCAGGGAGGGGTGAAAGAACAGAAGGATACAAACAACAGAGAAATCAAGAAGCAGCTTTTTCATGAAGACCTGAATTCTGTTTTACTGTTTCTTAACCATGTCCTTGGTTTTAATACAATTAGTGTAGTCTGCGGTAACGTGAATTCATTCAGCTTCTTTGCCTTCAGGACTAAATTGGTTTCTCAGGGAGATCTGGAAATCCCTTCCCTGACCCATTACTGTGCAACATGATATGATGTGTGTAAAGGGGAGCACTGCAACTGAGCTTACGAGAATAGACTCAGCTGCATGAAAATGCATGCATGTCCAGCTCCCACTAATCAGGTATCCAAGTATATTTGTTTTCTGGGCTGAGGTGCTGTAATTTGGAGAGAGGGAATAGGGCAAAAAAAGCTTCCATTTCTTCTCCCTAAAGGAATAAAACCAATTTTTAGCAGGAAAAGCAGAACATGTACTTGCATTTATTAAATCAAGCTGCCTTTTCTGGTATTGGCCTATCTCCTCTCCCTTTCAGATGCTGCCCAGGCTCTCCAGTTGGCCCTGCATGTGCATGAGGGGAATGGCATGACCTTGCTGTATGATCAGAGCTGCACCAGCTAAGCAAAGGGCATGGGTTACAGAAGGAGACTGGAGTATTTAGACAGACAGTCTTGGGCTGCTCTTGTCAGAAATAAAGGAGGAAACTGTTTTGAAGCAAGAGTCAAGACAATGTCTTTTTGCAGGAAAAAAAAGAAGTTTATATTGTATCAAAATCGCAAAACAGTATCTGTGACTATTTCCAAATGGAAAACTTTACTTTTTAGCTCAGAACCAAACTTTTGTTTTCTGGATGCCAGAATCTCGTTGGTGGATTTCTATGAAAATTGAAAAGTATCAGCCAAAAGCAGTTCAGGGCAAAACTCTTGTTTTCCATTTAAAAAAGCAGCCTGAACAGGAGAATCATGTAGTCATTCCTTGGCATCACAGCATTTGTACAGCAGCACTGGAATGTGCATTCCATGTATGAATGAAGAAATGCTCACTTTAACTGTCTCTTGGGACATGCAGGAGAAGGGGATGTGCTGGCATGGATCATTCTGTAAAATGCTAACTATGAAGATAGGAAGGGAATACTTATGCTTGTTTTACTGCTCTGGCAAAATTAAATGTACTTTTTGTTATTCCCATTAAGAAAGAGGGGAGATACTTTTTCATGAGGGACATAAGTGCTGATTTGCTGTAGTGGAACATTTCCCTTGCTGTTCCTCTGTTGACATTGATTATTTATGCCACTTGTGCCTTAGTTGCTGTACGAGATTTCTGCCTTGGAAACCCTGACAGTTCCCTGGGGTCACGGGACTGTTTCTCACTCCAGGAGACACAGTCTCCACCGGGCACTGGCAGCTGAAGGCATCCCCAGCCCTCCTGTTCTTCTCTCCCTGTGCCACCTTGGGTAGGATGGAGAGAGAGGGTGTTGTGCCACCAAGTGCAGTGTCTGCTCACTGCCTCATGGCCAGACAGTTCTTGGGGTGTTGGGCTGGAGAAGGCAAGAGGGAATGTCTCTGCCCTGCCTGCTCCTGCTCTGTCTGCCTGCTGACTTGCAAGGGAATGGGGTGGCTCAATGGCTTCAGCTTTTCTTTTCCCGTATCTGTTCTCCCAGTTCTGCTCGGAGGAGTGGGAAAGTGCATCCCTTGGGACTCCTTGGGTGGACTGGCAAGACTGTAGCATAGTCAAGCCCCAAATAAGCAGTGAAGGAAGTGGGAAAAGACAGGAACTTGGATGTTGTGTCACAGTGGGTTCAGCTAAGTGTCTATCTTGGGATATGTTTGTTTGTTTGTTTGGGGGTTTTTACTTGGTTTTTTTAAACTTTGATAAGGCTTTTGCTCTTACTGCTGTTTTTGGCTATCAGCCTGCACATGGCATCTAAGCAAAAACAGACTCCTTATTTTTATTTTCTTTAAAAGGAAATCGGAGCTTTTTATAGACACTTAATGTAGGGAAGCAAAAAATTTGATGCAGACAGTTCATTATAACCATAACTCTTCCCATCTTCTCAAAGGACTGCTGTACACTGAGGTGATCCCAATTCACCCAAGCTCTGGTATGATGAAGCTGTAGAGGTTGCTTTGGAGAGGAAAAAATCCTCATGTAACCCACTTCACAGTGCTGGGACTAATTGATATGGAGATGGGTGGGAAAGGGGAGGCTCCCAGCCCCACACTGCTGTTCAGAGGGCTCCTTGGCTGTTCCTATTTCTATCACAAGTGGTTGGCTCCATGCACTCCTGCGTGAAGGAGAGGATGTGTTTCTTTGTCTGCTGCTGTGCCAATATGGAACAATAAACTTTGTTCCTCTTGTTTTCAAAATAGATTCATAGTTTGGATAAATATATATACACTCACGTGCATATGGACATTTATACTTCTACATATTTGAAAATAGTGGTGAGGACATTATCAGCCTGGACCCATGTATCACATCACTATTTATCAAACTGTTTCTGGTTTTCAGGTTGTCTGGCAATTGTTAAGAGCAGCTCGGGATGTAATTAATCTTTCTCATCTTGTTTTACAACGTTTCTTCCACTTATGTATCCTTCAGTTTGCTCAGTGGCCTAAATTGGAGATGTGTTTTGTGTTCTCCTTCCAGAATGACTTCTAGAAAGGCAGAAGGAGTATTTCTCAACCTCCATCTAGCTGTGCAAAGCACAGGATCGTCATCATGATTATCAATATAACTTATCAGCATATAACTAAAACAGAAAACTGCTATTTTTAAATCAGGAAAAACAGTCCTTTCTCAATCCTTGAACTCAAAATACATATCCTAAGTAAATCTTGGACATGAAGAAAATTTGTGACAAGCAAAGAATAAATTTAAAATATACATTTTTATTAGAAATTGCTTACTCTAAAACAACATGTTTGAGCAAGAGTGTGTGACTTCACCCATTGCTTGGTTTTCTTAGTGATTGTCTCTTTGCCTGAGTAATGCCAGTTGTCTTCTGTAGGCAAATGGAGTCCTGAGTATTTAATTTCAATAAATCACTCAGATGAGAACTTTCTAAAGAAAAAATGGATGGGTTTGGAAGAACTTGCCTACAATTCTATATAAGAGTGGTCTTCATTGAGGTTTCCATAGTGAGTGCTGGAGTGCATATGAATGAGTCTGGCAGGATCTCCAACAGTCAAATTCTGCCTTCCCATAAATGGCCAAAAGTTCCTTTACACCTGTGGGGAATGTGGTCTGTCATTACCCGAAATAGTGTTAACTGCTTTCACACCCTGCCTAATAATATTAATTTTCCCCAGAGGTCTCCATTTGTTATCCCTGTCAGTGATGGTGTGATGACTGGGGCCAGTTAAAGGCCTTTGCTGGGGAGCTGGTTGTGATTAGGAGGGATGAGGAATCCTTTGCCCGAGATTTGCAAACTAGGAAAACTTGAACATTCATTATACAGCAGGTCCTCTGCAGAGAAATACTGTGGACACCCTGAGGAAAGCAAGCTGGGAGATATAGCTCTGGTTTGCAAGGGAAAACAGAATACTGGTTGGGCTTTTGCCCAGTGTTTGTTTGGATTCAGTGCTTGCTGAACAAGATAAACACATCCATCCAAGGAATATTTGAAGGTAGCATCATTTGCTAAGTTGTGTTTAAAAGAACAGTAACGCAATTAAAAAAAATTACCTTGTGTCTTCTCCTAAATCCTGTCTCATTCTCATTGTAGTTAGGACAGGATGCTCATGTTGTACAGGATAGTTCCTTCATCTACTTTATTCTTCCTCTTGTATACAGTTGCAATACTTCCATTGCTATTTATGCTTTTCTGCACAGCTGTGAGGTTTGCTTTTTCTTATGACATATTAACATGAAATAAATGCTAGGAACTAATGATGTTGCTTGAGTAAGATATCAGGATATCGGGTAATAGAAAAAAAATCAGAAGAGAAAACCTGTTTCTGTCTCAGGGTTACCTGTTCCTGTAGCTCGCAGCAAACATAAAAATAAACCTGCATGGTGGTGAATTATCTATTAGAAAGAAGCATGTGAACATTTCCAAAACAATCACCTAATTTCTGCATGCTACAGCTCATCCATAAGAGAGAGCTTGAAGCTAGACTGGTGGGTGTAAATTTCTAAATCAGGGAGCTTTGTTTTTCTCTTAATAAAACTGAGGCTAATTCTGAGGTGGCTATTATAAAATTAGAATGGAAATTAAACAGAAAGAGTTAAGATTCTTACATATCCATTTTCAACTGTTCTGCTTACCTAGACATGATTCTGGTCAAAACTGCATCACATGGCTCTTGGCGTGGCAGGGATGTCAACATGGAGTGGATCAGGTCCTGGCCTTGGGATGGGAGTGAAGAGTGCATCTCCTTCTAGAGTGCACATGCCCAGAATTTCTTTCCTTTCATATTTTAGACCAAAATGCAATAAGGAAGACAGGTAAACAGATAGCTGTAAGGGTCCCTGCAATGGGCCCTCATTACCCCTGCCCATTGCATTTCAGAGGCTTTGGCTGTGTCTGTGCTAGGCTGGAGCTGGGGCAGCTTGGGGATTGCAGGGAGCCTGATTCTTAAACCTTATGACCATTTCAGGGCTTGACAGGCTGAGGACATGGGAAGATACCCCTGAAAAGTGAGCACAACTTTATTTCTCGTTGCTCCTTTCCTCCTAGACCTCAGCCAGTATTTTGGAGGGCTGTACAGCAAATGCTGCTACAGCAGCAGCCACAGCAGCAGACACAGTCTGTGTTTCAGGAGATCACTGCAAGTGGGACTTGGTGGCAGTCCTGCCACCAAGGTGGCACTTCTGCCTTTGTTACAGCTATTTGTGGCCTTGAGATATTTGGGAGAAGAGCTCTTCTCAACTTAAATAGTTTGACCAAAAGAAGCTGCAGGAAGGAAGATTTCTAGATGGAGATATTTCTCTTAACTGTGGCTCCAGGGTCAAGGTGTGGCAGCAAAACAGGGAATTCTGCTTTATGTGTGTGACAGTATGAACAATTTTAGGCATCCTGACTTGGCTTGGCATACCTACTGTTTTACAGTACATCTTAATCCCAAAATTCTGGTTTTCACAAAAATCCTCAAATTCTCTTCTGTTCTCTTCTCTTGAAATAAGTCCAAGTGTCTTTTGAGCTTATGTACAGCCTTTGTTTCAGCTGCCTCTCATGATAACATCTTCCACATTTATTGCCTTTAAGCTGGAGCAGTTCTACCTGACAACTTCCCTGAATCTCCCCGTTGTATTATTTAAGATGTTTGCAGCCTGTTTGGGCATACCTCGCCTTCCTTTCCCCTGTTGTTCCACCCTAGCTTGGTAGAGCTTACCTTGATCACCCCCATCATGATTTTGAAAATGATCTACTAGGTCACATCAAAATATTTTCTTTTCCAGTGAAAATAAGCACAACTTGCCCTCACTTCACCCACCTAATAATTTAGGACCCAGTAAGGGCCAAGACCTGCTTTCGCTTTTTTTTCCCCCGCTCTTGCATCCTCTGAGGCAATATTCTCTCTGTCACACAGTGCCTAATACAGAGCACCTGTTAAGCCTCCATCTCCAGAACAAGCCATTGATTTCTGGTTGTTATTGCCATATGTCTATTAACAAAAGTTGTATGCCATCTCTCCTTTTTTTTTCATCTTCTCTGATGATCTGCCATATATTGGTGGCTTTAATTACATTTTTTCCCAATACAATCCTTAAAATCCCTTGCCTCAACAAAGTACCATGTTGTTACGGTACTTAGCATACTCAGCTTTCCCTGATTCCTTTCTCAGGGATTAATTTATTTTGTGCTTTTTTGTTGTGCTACGGTTTGTGGTGGTGTATGGAGTTACATCTAACTGGTGATCAGTCACAAGTGGTGTTCCCCAGGGATCAGGACTAGGCCCAACCCTGTTTAATACCTTCATCAATGACTGGGGTGAGGGGATCGAGTGCACCCTAAGCAAATTTGCAGACCAAGTTGGGTGGGTGTGGTCTACTGGAGGGTAGGAAGGCTGTGCAGAGGGATCTGGACAGGCTGGGTTGATGGGCTGAGACCAATGATATGAGAGTCAATAAGGCCAAGTCCTGTACTCAGGTCACAACAACCCCAGGCAGTGCTGGGGAAGGAGTGGCTGGAAAGCAGCAGAAAAGGACCTGAGGATGCTGGTCGACAGTGGCTGACCACGAGCCAGGGTGTGCCCAGGTGGCCAAGAAGGCCAGTGGCATCCTGACCTGGATCAGCAATAGTGTGTCCAGCAGGACCAGGGCAGGGATTGTTCCCTGTACTCAGCACTGGTGAGGCCCCCAGTTCTGGACTCCTCACTACAAGAAGAACATTGAGGTGCTGGAGCAAGTCCAGAGAAGGAGCTAGGGAACGACCTGGAGCACAAGTCTGATGAGTGGCTGAGGAAGCTGGGGTTGTTTAGGAGAACAGGAGGCTTAGGGGAGACCGTATCAACCTCTACAACTACCTGAAAAGAGGTTGTAGCCAGGTAGGGGTCATCCTCTTCTCCCAGGTAACAAGTGACAGGACAAGAGGAAATGGCTTCAAGTTGTGCCGGGGAGCTTCAGATTAGATACTAGGAAATGTTTTTTCATAGCAATGATTATCAAACATTGGAACAGCCTGCCCAGGAAAGTGGTTGAGTTGCCATCCCTAGAAGTGTTCAAAAAAGTGTGGATGTGGCACGTAAGGATGATGTCTAATGATGAACATGGAGGTGGTGCTAAGTTGATGGTTGGATTTGATGATCTTAAAGATCTTTTCCAACCCGAAAGATTCCATGATTCTGTGATTTGCTGACTGAACCAAATTCTTCAGCACTGAGTGTGCTCAGCCTAGATTTGATGCTTAGATTAGAGCCTGAACCCATATGAAGATATTCTCTTCAGTGTTTCTTCATTGACATCAGTGTACAAGTACAGGCTCAGTACTGTGAACCAAAAGCGGCTCTAAAGGCCACAGTTTATCAGTGCCATAATGTAAGAGCCCTAATCACAGGTACTGTAGGTCATGCTGGTGTTTTGGTCTGACACAGAAACAATGCTTGGGGCAAGTGGGATGGGATAACCCTTTTAAATCTGACCCCTGCATTCAGTACCCTTTTACCCACATATTTTTTATATCTTATTTGAGCTCTTGCTCCACAGCCACTGTTCTGTCCTTTTACTTTGCAATCCATAACTTTCTGTTTGTCTCCATTAGTCATCTCTGACACTGGACCTTGTCAAAACTTTGAAAATCTAACCTCATTCTGCTATGAAGCATCTGTCACCCTTTTCTTATCTGCCACAGCAGCATATCTTCAGAGATATCCAGCAGGTTAGTTAAGCATGACCTCCTGTGTCTAAATTTATGCTGGCTGTCCTTAATCAAACTGTCTTTCCAGGTGTTCTCATGTCACATCCCTGAAAGTTTTCCTGTGCCAGATGGTAATCCTACCTCTCTGTAATTTCCTGATTCGGTGCTTGACCTCTTTTAGGGGTAGGGGAAGGAAGCCAGATGCCACTCTGAGTTTAAAAATTTCTACCAGACTCAGGGTACTTTATTACAGTATCTGCTTTACCCCCTCATTTATCACTGTTCTTGCTCAGTCTCATTAATAGGGGCTGACAGTTAATGGCCATTTAATCCATATTCCACTTTCCAAACCAGTTGGTATCGCAAAGGGATCACAGGTTTTTATAATTGAGAGGATGCCTTGGTGCTTTGCCAGAAAACCAAAAGCCACAACTGATGTACTCCAAGAGAACAATGTTGTAGCTGGCCTTATTTACTAAAGGTGAAAAAGCTTGAATAAATGGCTCAGACCTCCTGCACTAGCATGCAGAGCCTTGGGGTTTTTTCAGAGAGATGTGTTGGTGTTTAGTTTATTTCCTTGAATTGCAGTAGTTATGATGGTAAAAATGGTGTTGGTGCCTTGTTTTGGCCTTGGATAAACAACTTGCAGTGCAGAAACACTTCTTCTTTTAAATAAGGTGAGTTGTCTCGTAGGTGATGGGCATTTCCCCTTCTGTATGCCAGACTGGAGATTTTCTCCTACTCCAGAAAGCCATGCCATTTCTTAAGTCCTCTTTATTGCATGCTAATGGACTACAGTCCACGAAAATATTTTTTTCACCTTGGTTTATTTTTAAGCTGGTGTCCTGAATGGAGGAACTGAACCACAGGCCAGCTGCATGGATCTCCATTCCTCCTTTCAGTGAGTCAAAGATTCACGTTTCTCAGCTTATCACTGTAGGTGAGACATCATCAGTAAGAAAGATAATTAATGTGAGTAGGTGTGGAGAGGCCTTGTTCTCCCTTATGGCTCTGCAGAAACAGAGAGTAGAAATGAAAGCATAAAATGACAGATCAATTATGTCATAATAGAAAATACTGAAAATATGTATTAGAAAACATGTAAGTAAAGACAAATGCCATTCTTCACTGATTTCCAAATTCTTGGCTCTTTTTGAAATAGTAGATTAGTCCCATTTTAGGTCCATGAGAAATGGAAGCACACTCCTGTGTTTCCATGCTAAATGCTGTATTCAAGAGGCCGTGATAATATTGAACTAAACCGCTTTCCCTGTCTATTAAATACTCACAGCAAAAGCCTTGCGTGCCTCTGCAGGTCAGAGTAACTGGAATTACCTTCATAGAGTGCCCTCATTTGCTTTTTAATTAACCTCCATGCCCTTAATGTTGTGATAATTAAGGGATGTATTTAAGATCTCAGATCAGCAGTGCATGTACTGCAATCAAGTACAGGAGATCTTCTCTGGGTAAGGGGATTTGCTGAATCAAGGCCAAACAGCAAACTCTCTTTTCAGTCAATGGGTCAGTATGATAAATGGGGTTTAGTCTTTTTCTACACAAGAGCAAAAGCTTGCAGATAATTTTACACATACAGGAGATGGGAGTTTTGCATGAGCAGGGGCTGTCTGTAACATTTAAAGAAAAGTAGGTGTGTAAGGGATTGAGCCACTGGGGCCATCCATGGGATGAACTTGGCCTTGAATAAACCAAGTCTTCCTCTCAGTTCCCATTCGCTGCTGCTTCAGTTAGAAACCTGCCAGTATTTCTGGAGTTCGGGAGGACTGTGCCTCCAGGTCAGGCTCCTCAAAGCCCAAAGGGTGGCTGAAATGCTTAGGAGATTCCCAAATAATCATTAATGTTTTGGTCCCTTGTCTCTGTGAAGTAACTGCATCATTTTATGTGTGTCTTTTATAAAGCCTTTACAGCCCTTTCCCCCCTCTAGTTTTGCATTTCTTGCTTTCATATACTAACCTCCTTTAGTGATAGGCCAAAAAATAAGGCAGAAGCATGAATACAAAACTGAGAAAACTCTTTCAANTGGGAAATGATTGTGTGTCTTTAGCAAGGCAATTTAGCAAGGCTTTTTCAGCCCTTTCCCCCCTCTAGTTTTGCATTTCTTGCTTTCATATACTAACCTCCTTTAGTGATAGGCCAAAAAATAAGGCAGAAGCATGAATACAAAACTGAGAAAACTCTTTCAACAAACATTATTTCCACAAACCTGCGTGCCAGTCTGTTTTGTTACCATAGCAGCAGCACTAGTGAGGTATGTTCAAGCTGTGAGGCCATAAATCAAGTGCAAACCTTCTAGTTGTATCCAGTAGGATCTTGTCCTGTTCTTCAATCTTCCCCTACCTGTGTTTACTGTGTAGTTCTGGTTTGGATAGTGGCCCGTCTGAAGCATAATTTATAGAGGAAATCACTTTCGTCTCCAGACACAAGCCAGAAATGCCAAGTTTTATGACTCCATCAGCTGAGAAGACATTTTGTCTTGTGAGTCAGCTTCATTCTGGTTGTTTAATAGGTATTAGTAAGTGCAGAGGCCTGAAAGCCTCCAACTCATTATTTTTAAAAATTACCAGAATGTAAATTTACATTCAACATTTGTTTGGAAACAATCCAGAAAAATTTGGATTGCCTCTTCATTGTAAGGCAAATAACAGTATGAACAGGCTGCTCAGTTTTGTTAGAGGAACAAATGTGGACTGAAATGATTGGCAAGACACAAATAATTGGTTTGGCCAGTGGCCTGGTTTGGCTTTTTGGTCAGTTTGTCTGTCTTTGTTTCTTTCTCCAAATAAAATAAATGAGCTTCCCAGTTCATCTTTCATTTTCAGTAGAGCAAGTCTAGCCAGTCATTTTTCTTCCATGATTGATCAAAAGATCCAGAAACAGAAATACAACCAAACCATGTGCAGTATTTGAAGGAAGGCTGTCACTTTTTAAATTTTTTTGTTAAATTGATTAATTGCAGGAAATTCCAGATTCTGACTGACATACTATTCTGCAGATGCTCTTCAGAGAAAGGATTATTCCTTCAAGAAACTTACTGTGTGTTGGGTTTCCATGTGTTTGGCTTCCTTAGGCCTTTTTCTATATTTTGTCTTCCTTTTTGAAGCAGGGTAGAATATAGGTGAGTAGAAATTTGTGTTAATGTAACTCTCAGCTTTCTTTGGCTCACAGTTATTTTAATGTGATAAAATGCCAGTGGAGCAAACATGCTCTTTGTGGTCTTTTGCTGATGGACACGGCAACTCTACTGGTAAGACTTGAACATCTAATTTCCACTGGCAAATTGGAAGGCTTAAGCATGACTAGAGGTGACAAGCCATGAGTTTAGTATGGACAAGAACATGCCACTCAGAAAATACACAGAGTGAGCTGCAGAATAATGGAGGAAAACATATTTTTCCAGACTAAAGGAGAAAAACCTCCTTTCCCAGTGATCCCTTCCACCCCCCACCCCCATCCTCATTTGCTTTGATCCTGGGTAACTATTGAGGAGTCCATATGTATAAATGTGGTTTTTCTGGCTGGCTCAGTTTAATTAAAGCCAAATACAGATCAAAATACTGCTGATGAACAGTTTGGTTTTGCATTCAGAGCAGTTTAGTCTTCACACTAAATACAAGACTGCACCAGGTGGTTTGGTGACTTCACTGTGTACTGCTCTTGCTCTCCCCATCCTCATTCCCCTCTATTTTCATAGCACTGCAAATGAACTCCACTTTTTATGAGACTCTTTCATTGTGCATTCCCTTGCCCACTTCTGTAGTGGACACAGGGCATCTGAGATGAGCTTGGAGCAGGTGGCAACTGGAGCTCAGTCTTTAATGAACCTGAGATCATTCTGCAAAAATGGCTCCCCTGGTTTTCATGCATTGAAGCATCTACAATGTCAGTATGGTCTCATACATTGTGTCCCCTGGGCAGTTTACAGATATCTTATTTCCCCCTCTTGCACTGGCTTGAATCTTGTGTATTTCCACTGCACTGTATTGTTTAGTCACCTATGTACACTTAATATAGCACCTGGGTTTTATTTTCAAGCTGATCTCTTTTGTGCCTTGGGCTTTACTATGGATTCAAATGGACACACCTAAACACATCCTTCTTTCTGCATGCTTACCTTTTTTTTTCCTAAATGCTTTATTTAAACATATGACAAGTGTAGTCTTTTTAGCCATGTATTTGTTCTCATAACTTGTGGTGAACATAATCTATTACATGATTTAGCAAGGAGACTAAAAGTTTGTACTTTTTACTATTTTTACTTTTTATTGTTACTGCCTTTGTGTACAGTTCAAGATTTCCATGGTGGGATGTACATCTATGCATGTGAGACACTTGCATCACACGTGTTTATGATTACCTTTGGAGTACACTCCTAGGTTTCTGCACCAGTGGAATAAACTGCATTTAGTTTGCAGTTCTGACCTTCTCACCTGCACTCTGCTCACTATAATCTTACTCTGCAGGAATTGCTTTGAACACTTCAATTCAATAAGGCCGTTTTTATACAACACACTATTTTCTAATAAAAATAACCTGCTATAAAAATACTTTTTCTTTTTTTTCCCTTTGCCGTCTCTTGCAGCCTCCACTGAGTCACAGCAAGGAATGAATATTGTGCTGATCTAAAACTTAAGAGCTACAGGCTTAGGACTGTATATATTAAGAACAGATTTTCTCATGAATCAGCTAGGCTAGAACAGAAGATGTTTCACCAAGGTCCTTGAAAGCTTTCTTTTGCAACTGGCAGGAATAAGGAAATGTTATCACACATTAGAAATAAAAGAATTATGTGGTTCAAGATGTAGGATAGAAATTATTTGTCCTAGGGAAAAGCAGACTAATACAAAGGACAAGGCAAAGTGGGAGGCCAGGAGATGAGCCAGATTGTCTCTTTGCCTTTCTCTTCCATTTGTTCCCTTCATTGTCTTGAGGAGAATGGTGGAATTGCTGTTCAGGGCCCTACTCAAACTCTCCCACTTCTATGAGCATCCCCATGTGAGGTACCTATGCTTTTATTTTCTAGAACTTACATTTTTCCTCCAAATTATCTGTTAGGGATTCAATCCAAAAAGTTTGAGTACCATCCAATTGTATCTAGTAAAAGATAACTGGTACAATAGTTGTTTCAGAAAACTTACTCTATTTTTAACCTGAATATGAAAATATTTGGTTACAAGCTCATGTTGGAATGGCATGTACAGATATTGTCACGCAGACACCAGCAGGAAAACAGTGCATTGTGTTGGCTGTCTATATACACACTGCACTTTGAACACTTGCCAGTTTTCTGTACTTTCTACCTACTATGTTGAACTCAATAAAGTAATATCATATATGGTATTTAAAATGTTTAGCAGTGGCATGCACAGCAGATGTTTTGGGAATGCATTCTCAAGCAGAGATAGCAGCTGACGGTGACTGCTTTGGTGCAATAAAACAGTAGGCATTGGCCAGGGGGTCTCTCATCCTCCCTCCTCCTCCTCCCAATATTTAGTTTGATGGTGCAGAAACTCAACAGTAAAGTCACAGGCTAAATCAGCTGTCAAGAGAGTCTTCTAATTTTCTTTAATGTGCCCAAAAGGGTAAGGCAATTCATTTTCAAAATGCAGAGGGAGAAGTGAGAATGTGGCTCTGCTTGCTCTAGTACTGGAGAACCATGGGATGTGCCCTGAGCAGACCCAGCAAGGAAGGAGACAAAGCTAAGGAGGTACCATGTGTTTGTTTATACCCAGTCTAGGCATAATGTAGATCTTTTTAACTGTGGGACAACTCTGAGGTAAGGACTGAAATGCGATTTGATTAATAGTAAGTCTGACTGCCCTGACTTCATAATTAAGTGAGACTTAGTCAGTCTGCCTCTAACTAAGTATAACTGCATCAAAAATGCAGCAACTAGTCTGTGCACAGGGCTGGTTCCAGGGGACTGATGTGGCTCTGCTGGTTCCAAAAACAGCACCAGGGTAACTTTGAGCTGGCAGGCTTTGTGCAGGATCGGGTGTCGTTCATCCTCCCACAGCTGGCATGAGGCCAGCATAAACTCCATATCATGTGTTCTAGCTAATTCATCTTAAATGTGATTATGTGCCCTGGGCTGATCCAGATCAAATGTGTACTGAGAGCAAAGAGCCAGGATTAATGATCACGGAGGCGTGACCTGAATTCAGCCATGGATGAGAAAACTTGTGATGAAGTCTGGTTGCTCTGACAGAGCTGCTCAACACTTCTTTCCTTGGGGACCAGGCCTGCAAGCAGGAAAGGACCAAGTCACTTATAGGAAAGGTTTTTCAAGGTGGTGATGTCGCTTTGTTGCTCTCCAAAGGTGCCTGTGTTTATTCTCCTCCTTTGAACTATGTAACTGTACACATGGGAATTAGGAGATCTCTGTAAAGTACCAGCTTCTATTTTGCTGTGGTCTCTTCAGATCTGATGACAAGATGTTGAACCCTTCAATTACTAGGATAGACCTGAGTCTCTCCTAAATTCTGTGTTTAAGAGCCTCTTTGAACAAAGCTGCTGCAAGTTTCTCTCTTTCTTTCCTCAGTTTGAGGTCAGGGTTGCTGAATTTGCTCCTGGTACATCTCCACACTGGAATGCAGAAGTTTCTTTCTGTACCTATTGCCTACCAGCCTGTGGTGATCACTCTTCAGAGTCCCAGCAGCTCTCTGCTGCCCAGCCATGTGATTCACTTCTGTCACAGGTGCCTGTGATGGATAAGCCTTTGGGTGGGACACCTCTCAGGGTATGGCTTTTCCTGGCAGGTCACTGCCAGGAGGACAGGAAGAGGAGGAGGATCTGTAGGTGTGCTCCCTGAAACCCAAAAACCTTCTGACTGCAGAGCCATTGCAAGGCATAAAAGTTCCCTGGGGGAGAGGAAAAAGGTTGGGTGTTAGTCCTAGCATTGCAAGGGCTACAGCAATGGAGAGCATACAGCAACAATCTCCTATCTGCTTACAATCCACGTGCAATGGCCCAAACATCAGTGTTGTAAAATGAAGCTCAGATGGTGGCTGGAGAGAGGCCAAGGCTGCCTGAGCTCATTATGGAAAGCTGGAGGTAGTTTTGCAGTGAGAAATGCGCAGGGGTACCTGTTTTGGAAACATGTGGCTGTACTTCACCATCCTGCCTCTCCATCCTGATCCTCATGCCAAAAGCCCTTGGCTCCTCTTGCCCTCATGTCCTAAACCATCTGCAGTAGAAGCTTTTGGCTCATCTTCCACCCAGAACTTACCCATCTCCCACCCAGAACTTACCTGTCTCCCTAAACACCTGTTCTTCAACAGCCTTACTTCTTTCCTCTCCCTCTCTATAGCCATGTTGTCACCTACTTTGAGTGGCTGTCTCTGTTTCCTCCCTTCATGCTCAAGCACCCTTATCCCCTCAGAGGTTTTCTCCTCTGCAGGCTTCCCTTCCACACTGTCCTCTGACTCATTTGCCCCACCAGTGCTGCTAACCTTGCCCTCAGATTTTTATTTTTCTTTTACCAACCATACTTTAGATATGAAATCTACAGTTGATCTTTAAGTAAAGTCATTTCCTGGCCCTGAAGACACTCCTTAGCTCTGTTTTCTACATAGAATTACGCAGCTGAGAGATACTGGATGAGAGGAGTCAGCTCTTCGTCATATTTCAGATATACAAATTGAATCATTTGCTTACATCTTTCTTACCATACCTTTGCATATTACTTTGGCAGACAGTGGTGAAATACTTAGATCACAAACTCCCCCAGGCAGAGAGCAGGTCCTCCTATCTGCTTATTACTTGACACTGGTACTGTTATCACATCAGCTTCTTATGATGGTAATTAGACCTGAAAATGGAGGGATTTTTTTTCTCCCATAAAGTTTGTGAGGTTTTGATGAAGTACATTCTCTAACATCTAAATATATTGCTTCTGAAATAGTGCCAGGGCACTTCATGACTTTTATAGTTACAGATACTTAAGGCTTCTACTCTTCCCTTTGGCCTGGTCAAGCCAAAGGTTCCCGTGTGGTAAAGGGCCACAGCCCATCCCAGACAGGGACTTGATGTGGGGTTGTGGGCATGCAGGATATGACCCCAAGATGAGAACATGAACAACACATGGAAATAGTTCCCCAGGTTCACTGCAGCAGCATTAACACCTCTGCTCTACAGGATTTAATGTACTGATGTTTTTCAGTAGAAAATAGAAGTTTTCTACATAATTGTTTGCCAAAGGAAAAATTTCCATCAGTTCTCATAGTAACAGTAACTGAACCTTGATCTGCTGCATTTTACACCTCCAGGATCTTAGGAGCTGTTGTGGAAGGCTGTACATAGCTGAACAGCATTGAAGACTCTCCATCTCTTACTGTGCATAGTGGGGATGGAAAGCGCCATTTGGAGAAAATAAAGGTGGTCAGACTATCTGTGTAATTAGCAACAAAATCAAGGGAAGTTTGGAAATTCATTCCATCATCATATTTCTAACCCATTTTTAAAGTGACCAGGGAAATACAATCTCTCAGTGTTGGAGGCTACTGGCGCAAAGCACCTCTCACTCATATGTCAGACACTGAGGGATGAGAGATGGTTTCATTTTTGAAAAATCAAATTAAACAAACACTGAAAATATCTGTGTGTGCAACTGCTAGTGGGCAAATTTAAAGTAGTGGATTGCTCTTCAGTGCTAATAATGTTAATTTATACCTAGATGTGACTCATTTATAACTTATGAAAATCAAAGCAGAATGCTTTTCTTTACTGTATGTAGGAAGAGGGCAAGTGTATGTGCATATATGTGATTTATCAAAAGAGAGAGTTAACTTCACCAGGCCCACTTCTTTGCTGCCTTTCATCCCTGCAATCCATGAAACAAGAATTAAGGTAAAATCAGTTTTCAACGCTTTCATTTTTCATTTATTTATTTATTTATGCTAAGGATTGCCTAGCCCAGTGGTTTGCTTCATTTGTTTCCTTGGGATTTTTCACGTCAAGGTGTCTGGCAGAACTACAGGAGGTTTTACGTTCAGCATTTTTATGTTTCCCATGTTCTGTTCATTTTCAGAAATTATCACAAGAATAGCTTGAACCAGTTTGACCTGTTTGTACAACTCATAGCACAATGGGGCTCTAATTGAGGCATCACAGATTACTGAGCTGATGCCATTATTATTTAAAAGTAAATAGGTACCTATTAGGAATATTTATTCCCTGTCTTCTATCAAGAAAACAGTCTTCTAAAGAGAGTTGTGTTTTTGTCTTATTTAGGGTATTGATTACCTACTGCTTTGAAATAAAAGGAGATTTATATGCTCTGCTGCTAGATAATCTGTGAAGGACTTTTATGGTAAGATTGAGCCCCCAGGCTGGGAGCCAAGAAGAGAGAGGATGTTTTGCAGCTTGGCTTTACCTTTCTCACATGATTCATTGGATGCTATTTACATCTCTTTGTACCTCTGCTGAGTTCTCGATTTCACAAGAAAGTTGTAATCGTTGTAATTGTCAGGATGCTGAGTTCTCTGGCCTCCTGGGCCTGCAGGAATTCTTGCCGTGATAAGGAGAAAAATGTGCAGATAGTTTTGCTTTGCTGGCAGCCCCAGGTGTGCAGAAGTCATGTCCAAGTCACCTGAGATTTGCTTAAAAAAGAAAAGGGGAAAAAAGCCATTATTGTTATTATTATTCTAGGTCTTGAAACATTTTGAAGTGTTTCAAATCTTTTTCATTAATCTGCAGTGAGATTAGCTAGAAGAAATTTAGTTTTAAATCAAAACAGGGTTTCAGGCAATCAGGTGATAGCAAGACCTGAGGCTTCTGGCAAACCAGCAGACACTGTAGTTAAAATGGCGAGGGTCAATGTCTAGTACATTACAACTAGTACACAGTTCTGTAGACCATTGAATTATTAAGTTTGGAAAAGATCTCTGAGATCACTGAATCCAGCCATTAGGATGTTCTTCCCAGGAGAAGAAACATGGAGCTGCAGGAGGAGCGGTGAAGGAACCTGCATGTTCCATAGTGACAGCAGCAGTTTCCCAATGCTCCCCTCAGCTTCGAAAAATGGAGACATTGTGGGAATTTGTAGGCAGGGAAAAAAAGAGCGCAGTTTGAAAAAAAAGGCAGAGGAGTGAATCTTCCTGCTTTCAGACACATGCAGGAAAGGGTTTGTAAAGATGCTGAAGAATTTAAAATTCTTATCAGCGTGTCAGTAGGCGTGTTCTGCACTGCTTTGTACTGACTGCATCTGAAGGAAGCATTGAGTAACATGTTTCTGGTAGCAGAGGTGGAGGTAAAGGAGCACTGTCTCCCAAGCTTGTCATGAAGTAGTAACACCATACTTTGTGTTGGCGTGAGCAGCTCCGAGTGCAGGCTGTGCATTCTCACCCCCCGGAATTCCCTACCTGCTCCATGCTGCTTACATGTCGCCGTGCTGAAAACACTGCTTTCCCTGCTGGTAGCTTCTGCAGTCGAGACCTGGTCCTACCTATTGTTGTTTGGTTGTTTATTGTACACATCAGCTTTGACTCTGTGGAGGATGGGGGCAGAACTTACCTGTAAGGAGTCGAGGAAGATAATAAAAATAATGGTCTTCAGGGGCAGCATAAGAAACACAGATGAGGAGGATTTTCTGCTGCTGTTTGTTTTCACAGCCCCACTCGCCTCAGGTGGCCAGTGGCACCAGTCAGGGTGCTGGCATGAGCTTTCCAGGCACCACAGCATGAAGCCAGGGCCCCATCTGACAGACACGTCCTTGCCAACATGTGGCCTGGCAGCACAGTTGTGATTTTTGGGGTAAAAAGACGAAAATGTCAAAAGCTGAAAGCTTCCACGAGTGATTCTTTTTTCTCCAGGATGCTGCAAAATTAATGTTTCCCCTGTGCACAGTGAGACACTTCACCAAAATTGCTGGTGCTGGCACATGAGGAGAGGGCTGCCGCTGGCAGAGCAACCTGCTGAACACCCGTCCTGAGGCCAGGGCCTGTGAGCTTGAAGCTGCTGTGCTCTGAAAAACTCCATTTGGGCTATAAAGCCCTGCCAGGAGAGCATCCTAGCTTGTGGTAGCACCTGCAGGAACTTTTCCCTGCTTCCTCTTTACAAATCAGTTCTACAAATTCATGTGGTTGCTTTTTCTTTACTCTCTTTGCTTGAATGAGTATTGTAGTGAGGCAGTGACAGGGCAGGAGGTGGCGTGGGGGTGGTTGGGAACCCCAGACTCGGTGCTTGCCAGCAGTTCTGCCGCTGACAAGAGTTTGCAGTGCCCAGTGTCCACTGTAGGCTGCATTTGCACTAGGAAAATCACCTATGGAGGGTTATTGAGCCTGCAAAAACCCAGTCGGGGTCTGGGAGTGACATGTAGTTAAAATGAAATAAATGAGGATGTCACTTGAGTTCAGCCTTTTCCAGAGTTGTCGGAGATTAATGGTTTATTTCAAATTCCTGACATAGTTCTCAGCCTCGGATTCTGGCTGCATCTGTTAATCCTCCTGGCTGTGTGAAAATCTGGCAAATAGGAAGCCTAAAGTTTCAAAAGGCAGAACATGAATTAAGATCTCTTCAAGATAATTTTCCAAACTTTTTTAAATTGAGATTTTAAAATTACTTCCATTCTGGCTTGAAGTGTAAGTCACAGTTTTTGCATTGCTTGGGGCAGACAGTGCTACATAGTCTATGTGTTTTGAAATTTCCAATAATTAGCTATGTGTGTGCATGATTTTATTAATTGGATTATATTCTGAGTATACATATACTGCACTATATTTATGGAAAAATATAAAAAAAATTACTTATGCCAATAGAGAAAAGCAACTGATTTAACAGGTTTAAATTATTTGCCCCCAAAGTGGTTGTTAGAGATGGGGCTTGAGCTGTTACTATTATTGTTCTCCAAAACTTCTTTCTAGATGGGATTGATCTTTCTCCTCCAAAGCTCTTATTATTATCTGAACCTCCCATTTATTTTAATTTCCTTCCTTTTCCTGTCATTGAGCATCTCCTTGTGAAAGGGCTCTCATAATGTGTTGGGTGGAAACTCAGTTTTGCATAGTAATGCTAAGATACCATTGTTCTCATAGGTTTTGTAGTGGGTTTCTTCAAACTCCAAGGTAATTCTTGGCTGGGCTGATGAGGTTTCACATTTGCTCTTCCACTCAGTGCATGAGTACATCAGGTTTTTAAATATATTTTGCAACATATAAGCAGCCCTTGACTTGCAATACCGTGTTGCCATGATTGCACCAAATAGAACTCCGAATTCCTCAATTTGTGACCCACCAAAGTTGTATGTTTTATCACAAGCAGTTGCTGCTTAGCTGGGAACTACTTTAGAAGGGATGAGATAGGGAAGGCTAGAAAGGAAACTGTACTGCAAAAAGCTGCAGTGTTACAAGCCCAGCATTTTTGCCATCATGGCATTGCTGCGTTTATGGTGTAGGTTTGGATCCTGTTACACCAGATAAGGTCTTTGTTTTCTGTGTGTGGCAGTGCAAAGAAGAGCTGCTGGAAGAGGGCTGCAGGGTGTCATTTGCTCATCAAGGAGTGGCATTGTGCCCCCTTCTGCATGCTCCTCTTGCAGAGCTTAACTGGCAGAAAACATACAGTGATTTCTTTAGGTCAGCTTACATGTTGTCTGTACCAGTGGGGCAACAGGCACTAGGCAGGGACACTTGGAAACTCCTCCTGCCACTGGCTTCCCTTCTGCTGTGTTTTAATTTCCTTTCTGTAAGTGCCATAGCCTTCAAAGAGCGATAAACCTCACAGCAGTAAGGCTAATAGTGATATTGGAGAAGCATAATAATTTTAGGTTTGAGCAGCACATGAAACAGGTCAAACATGCAAAAGTAATTTTTCTCTCCAAATTTTTCAGCTCTAGCATTTCATAAAATTCTCCACTTAGTGACTAAGAAAGTTCAGAGAGGAAAATGGCTCCTGTGCAGTGGAAGTATTTCCTCTGCTGCAATTGTGGCAGCTCATGTGAGCTTGTAATTCCTTGAGCCTTGACCCAGACTTGTCACAAAAAGAAACTGTCTGAGGATGAAAAAGCTGGTTTTTAAAAAAAGGTAATTTGATTTGTGTTTTTGCTTAAAGGACATTTGCCCTTTTTACATCCAGTGCATTCATTATATGTTTCCATAGAGCAATTCTATCCTTTCAGTCAGGATGACCTTTATTTTATATTTAAATGCAACAGCAAAACAAGGAGTAAAAAAGTAACATGAGTTCTTCTTCAAAGCTCCTTCACTGCCTCACTGTCTGCACATGAATGCAAAATGGCAGCTGCCACTGCAGCACAGTTGAGAGTTCCCATTTAAAAATGCAGTGCTTACAAAAGAAGCTGAAACAGCCATAAGCTACAAAACCCAACATCTGATAAATAGAAAAGGACAAAATCAGGTCATGGAGGCAGCACATATCTTTTGCCCTTGTATCACATCTTTCATCTGTGGATCTGGAGTCGCCATGCAGGCATCATCCTGCCTCCTGGGTGAAGTGGGAAGGGGCAGAGAGGACCTTGGATCCCAGGGAGATGGAGCAGCTGTGTGGTTGGATACAGCACCATTTTTTTAAGAGGGGAGGGAAAGAATTTCAGGCCTGGCTGAAGCTGCAAATGGCATTTTGTTAGGTACAGGTAATTAACTGAACTGGAATTAATGCTCCTGTGTGCTACAAAAAGCGCCCTAGGATTTTAATCAAGGCTATTAGTCAGCACATTGGTAAAGCGACGCTGAATTCTGCAGCCCTCCTTATGCGGCAGTCTCAGTTGATTAAAAATTCACCCAGAGCCTTCATTCTACTTCAACTGCACCTCCAAAAGCACCTTGTGGCAGAAACATTTTGCCAGGTCCCAGCAGTCTCAAGGAGCTTCCCTGTGAATGGGCAGCTCTTCACCTGGGGGCAATGCAATCCCCCAGGCTGGCTCAGCCCTGCCTGCCCTGGACCCCCAGATGAGGAGCCCCAGGCGAGCAGTGGGGGCAGGTGAGAACCTGAGCTTTTACTCTTGCTGCTGATCTATCTAGTGCAGGAAGATAAAGCATGTTTGCATTTAGGCAGTGCCAGATTAGAAAGAGCACTCATGGGTGAATTCCTGGTTGCCCAAAAATGGACTGGAAGGAGAGTATGCCTACTATTGGAAAAAGCAAATGGATGCCTTCCCCACTGGCATCACTCCCTCTGCATTTCAGAGGATTCCTGGCCCATTCATGCATGATTACTGATAGCCAGTGAAGTCACAGAACCATAAGCCAGGAGTTACAGTGTTAGGCATATTTTATGTTTCTAAGTTAGTGCCAGTGATTGGCAGTTTATGATTTTGGCTATTTTGCCATTCAGCCTAAAGTGTTATGGTATTGCCCAAAATTAAATTGGAACACTTGAATGTGCATGCATGGAAATGTGTGTACGTGTGTATATGCACCACTTTCCGTTGTGTATCTGAGTGATTGCTCTGTACCAGCTCTGATCTTTATTGTTAGGCGGAGCAGCACCCTGCTGCTTGGGATTGGGAAGTTGTACCTGCTGAAGGAGACTGCCCAGTTCAAAACAGGAATACAAATCACCCCTAGGTTTATGTTTTCAGGCTTAGATTTTTTGAGGAATGAGCTATGATGACACCAGCTCCCTTTGCAAAGTATCTTTTGTGTACTCTTTTACTAAAAGATCCTCATGCCTCATCTGTGTGGCAGAGTAGGATAGGACCCACACTTTCCTGCCAGCCAAAGACTGGTACCAGCCCTGGTATGTCAGAAGACTGGCCTTGGCTGGATATTGCTGAGAGCTTTTAGAGTAAAAATCAGTGAGTTATTTTTTTTCTCTGAAATTCCCATTAATCTCTTCTCAGCTTCTCTCCATTCCTACTGCCATACCTGGCTTTTAAAAGCAAGACATCCTTGGTCTCCACTAAACATAAAGAAAGAAACACGAAACAGAAGCTATAATTGCTTTTCTAAGAGTGGTTCTTTCCCCACCCTCCTTTTCCTGCTGTTTGGTCACTTTCTATTTCCCTCTTTCCCAGAGGTTTGATGTCTTTGCTCATCATTTTAACTGTCAACAGTACACAGCAAGCTTTGTGGAGCAGGGACCTTGGATCTGGTTTTGATCTTACATTCACAGGTGTAAAGGGAGTTACTCTAAGTTTCTGGTGGTGTAATTGAGGGCAGAACTGAACCCTCCTCGGAGATATCAGGAACATGGCATCCACCCCTCGCATCACAGGAGTGCTCTTTAGTGCCGTAGTTACTCTACAGAGAGACTGAGAGTTGTCACACGTCTCTGTCTGTTGGTCTGTCTTTCCTCCCTCTCTGCTCTTTTTTACTCCCTGGCATTTAATTTAGGATTAACTACCATTTACTTACACTATGTTGCAAACTAATTACCAGAAAATTCTTCCTTCCTTCCTTCCTTCCTTCCTTCCTTCCTTCCTTCCTTCCTTCCTTCCTTCCTTCCTTGTTCCTCTCTGTGCTGCCTTCCTTCCTTCCTTCCTTCCTTCCTTCCTTCCTTCCTTCCTTCCTCTCACCCTCCTTCCCTCCCTCTCCTCTTCCCCCCTCCCTCCTTTGGTAAGGGTGAAGTTTCCTGCAGTGACCTTCCTTGCAGAGGTCACCATGAAGTGCTGGAGGAGCACATAAGGGTCTTAAATGCACCCATATCAGGGCAAATGAATATTTGCCCCAGGGCATTTTTGGCTGGCATGGAGCCAGCCCAGCTTGATGCCAATTCCCTTTGGTTTTCCCCATTTCAGGAAACATGTCAAGGCGAGGGATACTGCATTCCAGTGGCTGAAGAGCACAGCACTTGGATCTGCCTTCACAACATAATGGCTTCTGAGAAACCATTGCATGTCAGCACTCATTAACAGCCCCCAGTTTGCTCTGGTTTCTGCCAGCAACAGATTCAGCTCTGGGTTTGGTGAGAGCAACACAGTGGCTTAGAGCTGAGCTGGGCACAAGCAGAGAGGCTTTGGAGTGAAGGAGACACTACAGTCTTAATTAGGGGTGGGTCTGCCTTATTTCTGCTGTAATTCTTTGGTAGCCAACATGGTTATACCATAAATGAATGCTGTTTTAAATTAGATGTGTCTGCAGAGAGAGATCAAAGGTTAATACTGGGAAATAATTTCTTGTGCCTGATTCTGGGGAGGCAGTGCTCCTCTCAGTGTTCTTAAAGGCTGTTTACAAATAGCAGAAATGGGAAAAAAGTGTTAAAATTCCTGCAGTTTTTGCATTTGGAACATCAATTTGAATTTGAAGAAATGGGACCAGCTCTAGTTCTTGACCTACACTTGCAGTGCTTAATTCTCTGTGGCGACTATAATGGATGCCAACGCACTGGAGCTGGCATTAAATCAGGGCTAACTGTGGTGCTGCATCAGCACAGAGCTAACTGCTTGAATATTTAGCTGCCTTGTCAAGCAGGCTCTGCTGCATCTGGTGAGCTGGGTGCTTTCTTCTCTACTACTAGCAAGCATCCGAGGCGCTGATCTCAAAGTCCCTGTGTGCTTGTGGCCACGGGAACCGTTTTCCCTGCTATGTGATAGCATCTGCACTCACAGGTATGACATGACCCCCGGGGGGACTGCTGCTGAGGGACCTGCTTTTACCCTTCCCATTGCCCTGGCTGTGCATTCCTGCCCCTGTGCTGTAATTCATTTTTGCAAGATTAGTTGCAGCCTGGATTAGTTCCCCTGGTCTGGCTCACCACAGAACTGAGCAAATGCTTGTGCCAGCACAAGCCAGAGCAAAGGTGGGGATGAAGGAGCACAAAAGGATGTCTTAGAGAAGTGGAGCTGGGGAAAAGCAACTGTGATTTTTTTGCCTTTTGCTCTCGCTTGCTTCTTCTTGTTTGATGAAGAGATATTGCTGTTGTGTCTCCTTGTTTGCTTTTTAATTTCCTTCCTCAGCCTAATTAAAGAAATGGAGGAATGGTGATAGATATTATACCTAAAGGCCAGCTTATCTCTGAAGAAGTCCAATTGCTTTTAGTCACTGCATTGTGCATCCAGGGCTTCCTATAATTCACTATTGAATGGTTTCCCCAGTCTGCCTGGCAAGTTTGGCTGAGCATGTTTCCAGTAGTCCCCATATGTACCTGCCACCCATCAGTGCCACCGGCCCCCTTGCTGCCTCAGCTGAACCCCAGTGCTCAGCCTGCAGCCAGGGCCTGGTGCTGAGCTGTGCAGGAGCCAATAATGTCTTGGTGGTGATCTGTGAGTCTCTGAGAATCCCTTCTTTGTAGTTATTTCTCAGCAGCGCTATTGCCTTTAAATACATGTGCTGCCATGTGCTCTTGCCATCGGAAAGCAGCGCTGTGCAAGTCCAGGTGATGGACTGCTTTGTATGAGGACTCCCAGGAGACCTCCTTGCCTGTTTCCCCCACTGCAGCACAAGCTGAGGATGAGTTTTATTTTTCTGAGCACATCAGGTCTTCTAGCACAGCATGATGTTCTGCATACTGTCAACTACTTTGGGCTGCTTGTCAAGGGGGGGTGCAGTGCAGGCCGAAATGCTGCTCTAATTTTGCATTATCTCTCTTGTTGCAAATGTCATTATTTAATTGGGCTGTGCAGTATTTTCAGGGGAAGTATTTTGAAGGGAAGGCACAGTGTTTCTGCATCTTGATGCCTCTGTAACATCTGGGCTAGCTGAACACAACATGCAATAAAAAACCAGAATTAGTGGCTTGGGTCCAACAAACGAAATGGCTTCAGCAGCTTCAGATGGGCTCCATATTTGGCCATGATGTGTTGTTCCTCTCACTGCAACCATCACCATAAAAGGGTAGCTGACCAGTTGGTTTCCAAGGAAAAGTGTGACCACCTTTCCTACAGCATATGGACTGATCCCTACTGGAGCCTTAAGAAAACAAGTTCAGTGTTTATAAATCATTGAGTGAGTGAGTCTTTGCAGCCCTGTACAGATAACTGCTGCTTTTCTGCCTTTTTTTTTCATAATGGGTCTTTCGGCAGTATCAAGGAAAAGAGATTTAGTTCCATGCTATCCTTAAAAAATAAGTCATATTCAACTCCTTTCTTTTTCTGGAGAAAAGTCCCAACCACTTATCAGATTTCTGGAGTGTTGTAGAAAGGATTGTCAAATAAATCCCCACATTTTCCCTCTGTTGTTAGTTCATGCACTAACTACTTTCATTTTTTGCCTCGTGGCCTTTCGTTTCTATCAGCACCTTCCTTTCCCAGAACCCAAAATTACACAAGACTAGTGGTGGTGTTGGAGATAGGAAAGTCCAGAATGCTTTGCTATGTTGCCTTTGCAGTAAGGATTTATTTATTTTACCTTTCAAAAGGTGACCCTAAAGTCACTATTATTTAAATAATACTGTCTGTAGCTGCTGGCTGTTGCTTTTTTATTGCCAAAGTATTTTTCTTTTACTTAAAGGGCCTGTACTTGTTGGTAACAAGTATATGAAGTGCTCTGACATGTGAAGTACCTCCTGAAGGGAGGACTAGGCTGTTCATACTGTACTGTATTAAAATGAATATTTTCTAAGTTATTGCAGGGTTTAGAAGTAAAAATAACCAGAGGCCTGTTGTTGCAAAGTTTTATGTGAGTAATATCTCATATTTAGGTAAATAAGATTTAATAATGCTGCTTAGGTTTGGCGTAATCCTACCATGCTTGCCCAGGTTGTGTGGGATGTTCACCTGGAGGACAGCTGGTTGTTTTCAGTGGAGCTCTTGCATTTGCTACCTTTGCCAAGACAATTACTCAGATAGGTCTTGGCAGACTTGAACCTGGTGCTGATCTGACCTGACTTGTAACACTTCCCTGCAGAGCCCAGATGAAGAAAGGGGTCACCTTGAGCTCCCTTGTTGGATTCCCCCTCACACCATCATGGGTCAGAAACAGATTCAGGCCTCCATTGGAATTCAGTGAAACACCTTCCATAGGTTGTTAAAATGGAATGGTTTGAATCTGTCACTCATTTCCAAGGGAGTAAGTGCATGTAGCTGATTTTTAGAAATTTACTTGTATGGACAGAGAGAGAATTTTTACAGCTTGCAAGATGTTACTTTTTCACAGACACCTGTAGAAAAACATAATAAATTTTTAGTTCTTTAATTCTTCTTTTCTTCTATATAGTAAAGAAATAGCCATACTTTCTGAGAGGTTTATCTGTATCTGATAGCTTTTAACTGAATCTCATCCTGTGTTTGTAGATGAAGAGCATGTTTCCTTCAAACATGCCTCTGCTTGAGGTTAGAGTCATAATATGAAGAAATTCTCCACATTAATAACAATTATTGTTATAAAAATAAAATGTGAAATTGCACTAAACAGACTTTATTTTTCTTGTTAAGTGTAAATATACATTAAAGTGGATCTAGGAGGCTGGTAGAAGGCCTCACTCCCTCTCACATAACTGTACTTTCACAGATTTTCCAAATCTCTTGTCCATTCTGAAGCATTAGGGAAGAGTAGAGTTAATGTTATTTTTTTGTTTGCCTTTGGCTTTCTTTTCTTCTGTGTTGTAGCCCAACCTACTTAAGGACTTAATTTAATCCCTTATCTCTTCCCAAGTTAGTTGCTAATCTTTTAGGGAGTCCTGGAGGAATGCACCCACCCCCATGGTAATCAGAGCAGGTACAGAGCAGGATATCTGCTGCTCTGCAGGATTATGCATTCCAGGGTCCTCCTCATTCAACACTCAGGCAGCTTGCAGGGGGTCCTCCAACTTGCAAATGCTCAACAGAAGGAAAAGCAAAAGGCATTGCTTGGCAAGAGAGTGAGAGTAGGTGACAGCTGTTCTTCCAGTGTGTGGTACAGCCAAAGACTGGTGGGCACTGCAGAACAACAGGGCACTGGTGAGCTGTGCTGTGTAGGCTGTGAAGGGAGAAGAGAGTAAATCAAAAGCAGAGCAAGCAAGAGCATTTAAAGTCACAGCAAGAGAACTACATTAGTCTGGAAAGCTCTAACTCTGATGTGTCTGGCACACACGTGCTTATCTGCCAGTGAGAACCTTCTACTCTGGTGCATAATGATTGGGGTGACTCCTGCAATGCTTTTGGTTAATGCAAGCTGCAGAAGATCACAGAAAGAACAACATCATAAGCTCTGATTGAGACTACTTTTTTTTTTTTTCTGTATGTAAGGAAAGACTTCTCCCCTCCCTCCTGTCTGTGTTCCCCGCTCCTCCTCTCCTTCCCCAGCATCACCCTTTGCCAATATCCAGCACACTTGGTGGATATAGATGTTAATGTAATGCCTTGGTTTTGTTTGTTGGCAGGCAGTAAGGAATGCCATGCTTGGTGGCACGTATTTCAGAGGCATTTAATAATCGTCAGTGTCCTGCGGTTTTGAGCAGAGGAGCTGTGAAATGCAGTAACAGCCTTTGCCCCATGCAATGCCCACACTGATAAACCCAGCAGAATTTCCCAGCATCTGTGCCTGGATGTGTCCCTCAGGCATGTCCAAACTCCTTGCTGGGGCATGACCAGGGCACTCACCTTTCTTTCCCATTCCCTGCTGTGCCAAGGATTTGGAGCGCGCAGGCTGGGTGGGAACACCACATCATTCTAGCAGATCTCATGCATGTTCTGTGAGACTTCCCTACCAGATAACCTCGATACAACCACTATGGCACGTAGTGAAGCTGACAGAGATGGGATTTGTAACACTCTGTCCATGGGAATAGTGCTCTGGTATCAGCTTTGTGCTGAGGTGCAGAGGTGAAGGTGAGAGGAGAAATAAGGAATGCTCCCATGAATGGCTGTTTATATCCTACAGACTGTAGGACCTGGAAGTGGTGTGCACCAGCTCAAGTAGTTTGGCTGTCAGATGAAGAGCTGAGTGAGATGCCAACACACCAGTTATAACAGATGAAGGCAGGAACTGAGCAAATGGAATGAGGCAGGGCAAAGTCCCACAATTAAAAATGCTGTTCAGTAGAGCAACATAAATCATAATTGCAAAGAAAAGCCCTGCAGATATAGGATGTGGGCACAGGAAAAATGCTGCAGCAGCTAAAATACACCGTAAGGAACAATGACTTTGAAGCTGAGGTTTCCTCAAAGACTCAGTAAGGCATGCACAGAATGAATGCTGGGCATGACCAGCCATCTGAATCTCAGGCATGGTTAGTGAGAAAGATGAGTGAGGATTTGGAGAGGGACATATGTAGTGCGCTAACCGTATCTGCTGTGAGCATTTCTTAAGTGAAATAGGTGGAAAAGATTTGCAAAATAATTTTTTTCAGGGGAAAGGTTGGAGAAAAAAGAAATCATCCTACCCATAACACATTTTTATTCTTTGGGGTCTGAACTCTTGTAAGGATTTATGGAACCAGTAATACAATACTACCATCACATAAAGGCTTTCAATGCTAAGGTATTCATTCCTTCTAAAACAATACTGAACACACAGGCCAGGCAATCTCGAAGAAGTATGAGAAAAAGTATGAGCACAGTTTCTGTGCATGTTCATGTTGTTATTTTCTGGTGCAAATAGTTCTGCATGCATAACCATATACAAATTTAGTATGATTAATTATTCAGACACCACTATGAAGTGCTAAGAGCCTTAGGAAAAAAAAAAAGAGCACAAGGTCCTTGCTCTACAGTTTTTTTGCACAGAAAAGGTGATGCAGGAAGGAATTGTGAAGGCCAGATCTGATAATGTAGGTCTATAAATTAAGTGTAGGAAGGCTGCATCATCCCTTTTAATATATTCTGAACTTTTGCTTTTTCCAGCTTGTCAAAGGAAAAATGGGATAAATATTTATCTTCCCCAAATGATCTCTGGTTAGGCTTATCTTGACTATAGATTGAAAATCAAAATATAAATCATGAGCCTTTCTTATGCAAATACCCATTGTTAACATTTGTCAGACAGAGAGAGAAAACACTCAAAGTCTTCTCTCGTTTTTAGGGAGGATGAAAACAAATCACAAAAGCAAGTAATTCTGAAAGTGCTAATATTCTTTGAAGTCTTTGAGCAGCACTGAAACCTGAAGGTGAACAGTCCATAAAAATAAATAAAAAAACTGCTTGGCATACTAACGTCCCAAGGCCACCATTTTGTAGGAATCATCATACACTGAAAGGTTTGTCAAGCCCTGGAACAGGCTGACCAGGGAAATGGTGGAGTCACCAGTTCTGGAGGTATTTAAAAGACGAGTAGATGTGGCACTTAGGGACATGGACTCGACTTAGTGGTGGACTCGACAGTTCTGGGTTAACAGTTGGACTGGATGATCTCGAAGTTCTTTTTTAACCTAAATGATTCTGTGATTCTAAAAGTAACCCTGGCACAATGGCAACTGGAATTGTGGGATTTAATATTTCTGTTCTAAGGCATGATCTCCAAGAGAGAAAAAAAAAAAAGGCAGAAAATGGGAAAGTTTACATTGGCCACATCAGGAGGAAGTCAGAGGAAAGCTAAATTAGGTAATTCAGGAAATATTTCAGACTATTCTCTACCCCTGGAGGGCTCTAAGTTTCTTTTTTGAAAGCTGTCACTTTGTAAATATGAGGTACTTGGAATTCTTAAGTTATTACTGTCACCAACTTGGAGAGGCTTTTCTGACTGGCATACTTGGCTGAGAAGGGTTAGTGAAGGGATTTCAGTGGAAGTTAACAAGGATTCCCAGTCAAGAACAGAAAAAGTCTAAGTAGGTGTCTATAATGTAGACCAAATCTTTCCTGCATCTTTCCTTTAGTGCTTCTCTCTTATCTTCTCAAGTAAAAACCAGATCACTTTGGACAGTCAGAGGTTGTAATCTCTTCTTTCTCTACATTTTTTTCACTTTTTGTCCTTAGAAAAGAAACCATAGTCTGCAAATGAGACCTTCAGTTTCCATCCCATGGTTCCATATTGATGAGAAGAAATGAAGGATGAGCGTACTGAGGTTGCATGGCTGTGCTCCGATCCATCATTGCAGAGAATGCAGGGATGCACTTGCACAGAAATGTTGCCTTTCCTGCACTGTTGTTTGTTGATTTTCAAGCTAAAAGAGCCCAGAAGGGCTCTGCAGCTTTCTGCAGAAGAGCTCTGCCAGGCTCTTGCTGGGTCCCTGCCTGGATCAGGAGGGATGTTTAAGTGCACGTGGGGGTGAGGACTTTGTTCCAGTGCTTATGTGACATGAGGTCAGCAACGTTGAACAAGTCGCAAAGAGCATGGCTGGGAGAAAGTCCAAGTTCAGCTGCCTTTGCTGTGGGGCTGATGTCAGAAGGATTTACCCAGCTCTGGGGACTTTTGTTTGGAAAGACTGACTGCTTTTCCAGAGACAATGGCTGCGCTGGGGCCGGGGCTGGGAGCAGTGGGAGACAGGCACACGGCCACTGAATGGGCTCAGCCGCTGTGCAGATGGAGGGATCAGCCAGCAAAACAAAAGTAAAGCTGCTGCCAGCACATTGCTGAAAGGAGAGGGGCAGGACAATGTGCCTGGGCCGGCGTGGGAGCTGCCTGTGTGGGTGCTGTGGAGTCAGGGGGCTTTGCAGTGATGTTGGTTCCCTGAGAGGAAGAACACAGCCCTCATTTCAAACAGGGAAAATGAAAGCAGGCCTTGCTGCTGACTCAGCCTTAGAATTGTCAAATCCCAGCAGGGACCGGCATTGCCCTCATACCTGCCCAGCCACTTCTATAAGGGTTTCGCTGGATAGCAGGGTTCCAGTGAAATTGCTACGATCTCTCTTTCACTGAAGCAAATCCTGTGCTTCTGTGGGCATGCTGTGGCTTCCAAGGGTTTTGTGATTTTGTTCCCAGAGGCTAAAATGGTATTTGTGAATCACAAATTCACAGGGTTAGTTGAAGAAGGCATCTTTGCAGATAGAGTGTTTGGTTTCTTGCTACTCCAAGTGAGGGCCACAGCCACTAGAAGCCAAGCACTGAGTGCACATGGGGACAAAATCTCTTCCTCTTGCTGGCAAATCACACAGGTCTGGGACAGAGTCATGTGAGCCCTGTGCCAGGGCAAGGCCCTGACAGGGCTGCCTGCTTGGAGGAGCAAGGTACCAGACACTGTGGAGGGCTGCCTTGTTGTCTGGCCAGCCCAGTCATTCATAAAGATGCTTTTCCGTAGAATCACAGAGTGGTTTGGTTTGGGAGGGACCTGAAAGATCATTTAGTTCTAACCACCCTGCCATGGGCAGGGACACCTTCCGCTAGACCAGGTTGCTCAAAGTCCCATCCAATCTGGCCTTGATTGAATTGCTTCTTTTTGCTCTTGGAAAAAATCCTGCCTTTTGAAGACACAGAATTATCTTCTTTTGCCCTGGTGGTGGAGTAGGTCATGTATGTCAGTAGAGTTTTAACTCTGTAGGATTGGCCAATACCATGCCAGGAGATGACTTTAAGGGAAACAGCAATGATGTAGGCAGTCTTCTGAGTTGCTTAGAAGAATTTCTAGGATTTCACTACTCTAAAACTTACAGGACTTCTAATTTTTAACCTTAGTTAATTTTGGCCAGATTTTGACCATTTGTTCTTGAATTTGTTGTTGAACCAAATTCCATAGTCTCTATTTTTGTCCTTTATCTCCACAGTGGATTTAAAGAAGGCACAAATATAATCCCTCAGCCTTCATCTTAGAAGACTAAAGCTGAAGACTTCTAGCCCTCTCCTCTAATAGAGGTTCAAAAATCCCCAGTTCCTGGTAGTTTTTCTGTTCCACACCTTAGCTTAAAAACATTCTTGGAAATCTTAACCCAAATTTACTATGAGATTTTATGTGATACATCCCTGTATGTCTTGTCGCTTCTCCTAGGCTAACATAAATGTGTTTATGAATATGTAGAGTGCATGCACACGTGCATATTGCAGGTTTGATGTCTGGGAATTGTTATACATATCACATTTTAATACTTATCTATATTTTCTTCAACGGTTTGATTTATTTTTAACTCCTTACTATATCAAAGAACACAAGTGACTTTGTAATTTTGGAGAGTCCCAAATCAAAATTACATATCACAGTTCATATAGAAAAGGCGCCAAATACAGCCTTGGGAATCCCACAAATCTCTGGTTTTCATCTCTTAGAAAGAAATACTTGCTGAAGTAATTTTACCCCTGTCAGAGATGCAAGTGAAAGAAAATGTTTCCACGGAAGTTGGTATTTCAGAGATACAGAGTTTCAGAAGAATTCAAAAAAGTTACTCGTTTAATTGCAAAAAGTATTCCTGGCTTGAATGGTGGGGCATTTGAAAATGGGTTTTTAAAAGCAGTGTTGGAAAAGGAGAATAGATAGACTAGAAATATGTTCATGAGCAAAGGGTAGCAGCTGCTGGAAATGCCCCTGTTTTCCACTGTGGTCCTGTGAGGTGAGCTCTTCCCAGCTGATCCATGGTGCTTAGAGCTACTGCCATGCTGCCCAGTGGGGGAATCCTTTCAGCTTGGTTCCCGTGGGCATTAGACATGCTGCTTCTTAATACTGCCTCCATTTGGAAGCTGAACACCACCTCACTGAACTCCAAAGGCCATTTTCTTCCAAAGCTAGTCTCTAACACTAATGTTATTTGGTGTGTAAAAATACTGCGTTTTCTATCTTTCTTTTTACAATGCAGTGGTTTAACTGGTGGCAAGTATACTGAACCCAGCCTGTGGCATACTTCAGTTTCCCAGAGAGGTACTGGAAACATATATAGATTCCTTTTATGTACTGACTTAGAGCTGACCAAGATCTAGCTTGTCTTGCCTCAATTCCACTCTGCCATTTTCTGGCTACCCACAAGTTCAATTGGTAATTATGTCAAGGAGAGGGGACTTTGCCAAGTGGAAGGATGCTTGGAATGTGTGCTGTTTCCCCAAATATGTTTATGACAGCTTTGCACTGCCAGACTATTTATCAGTGACTCTAGTCCCAAATCTTCCTATAAACAGAATGATAGTCATTTGAGGTAACTGATCTCGGCAGTAAGGCAAGGGCTGCTTTCTAAAGTTTAGTTTTGTATGATGGGGAAGGTCCATCTGCTTCTATAACACAAAAGTGAAGGCTTGTAATATGCCAGTATCATACTTCTGATGATCATACCAAACAAGGATCTCTCTTTAGAGATCTTCCTACTTTCCTGTGATATGATTCCCTAGAACTCTCCAGCTAACTTCCAAGGCTGTCATATTGCCAAAAGCTCAATAGCTATTAGATTGAGAAGGAGGGCATCCCAACTGATTGATATGATGTGCTTATTTCAACAGATTATGGCAGGTCTCCAGAGCCAAAGGTGTTAATATGACCTTGACATGGTGTGGTGTTTAATGGTCAAGTGAGGTTTCAGAGTTTGAGCACAGAAATCTCTGACTGCTTGGGCATGTTGCCAACAACTCCCATTAAAGTCTCTGACTTATAAAGACTTCACATTATCACATAATACTCACTTTACCATACTACATTGTTAAAGATACAGATGAAAAAGAAGGGGAGCAACTGAAAGCATCTGAAAGATCTTTTATGGACAGATCTCATTTTGCTTCTGAAGTACATTCTGTTTTCCTTTAGCTATGGAGGTTTACAAGGAAAATCCAGTTTAAGAATTTAGAATTAGCATTAAATATAGCATTAAAGATCATCTAGTTGGAAGGCAAAGTCACCCAAGATAAGCTGGAGTAGTTACTGCTGCTTTTTTTAGAGAACAGTGTATTCTTGCTTGAAAGATAAAGAAAGAAAAAAAGGCAGATAGAAATTATAAAAAAAAATGCTATTTCCGTTGCTGTTTCTGAGAATCTTGGCAAGCCTCAGCACGGGAAGAAGGCTGAACACAGCCTTATCACTCACGCCAAGACTTGGCAAATTAGGACCAGCATTAAGCTGTTTTTTGACTGCTTTTAGCTGTCTTTTTGGTTATGAGCTCACAACAAAATTGTCAATGAAATGCTGTTGACAGCTGGCTGGGCTTCCTTAGACGAAAGGAGAAAAGAGAGAATTAAAAGTGGAAGAGTCTTTCATATTTGCACAGAGCTAGGACTAGCATTCATAGTGCAAATTTTTATTTTCATAAATAGTTGCACTTAACAAACAAAGCTCCATTGGTTTCCCTGAAAGTTTTTGTGTATCAGGAACAGGAAGGAAGCAGAATAGGCCTAGGCATGGGCTGAAAACAGTCAGCATCTTCAGATGTACAACTTCTTTGCTGGATTTACTAGCACTCCACCATTGAAAGAGCGGCCTGGCCTCAACTCAGCATCAAGCCTTAGGGAAAACACTTGGGGAAGCCTGTCTTGTGTCACCAATGCATGGCCAATAATTCATCCATTTGTTTGATATAGTCGTGATGTGGGCAAGAGTCACAGGAACTCAGTCAGGAACTGAGGCTGGATGAGGCCTACCCTGTCACTGGAAGAGGAACAGGTCCAGTCCCTTCCCAGAAACTGTAGCCAGAAGATTTGTTGCATCTTTTAATTCATTAAAAATGTTCATAATACAATTGAGTCTTCCATTTCGTCCATATATTGATAAACCAATCCAGCTTTCAGTTTACAGCTGGCAAACAAGACTTGCCTACCTGCTCCAGGTTGAAATTGAATGGATTTCCTGGAGGTGGATGAGAAGGGAGTTTGTTAATTCAGGGCATTGTGGCAGGTGGCTGCAACAACGCAAAAGGAAATCTTTTTATAACCATTAGAAAAGATTTTTCCTTGGTGCTCTGCCTCTGCTTGTCTTAAATCAACACTATTAGGAGGCAAGCACCTGACGTCCGTCATACTTACAGCCATGAGAGTTTGACCACGTGCATTTTAAATTCCTGTTTGTTGAGAGCTGTTTTCAGGCACCCAGCAGATTTCCTTCTCTTCAGAAAGTGGCTTTTAGACTGTAATGTGAGAGAAACAGTGCTGAAGATGTATACACACAATTTAATTTGATCAAATCATAATTTGTCAAAGGAAGAATGGATAGAGACATAAACTTTGATGACACTCGAATAAGAAAATAAAAATTAAAAATGTGTGCCCCGTGGTGCACCACAGTTGCACACCTGCACCATCTCAGGTATCTCTGCATACACATTTTCAATGACAATGTGAATATGACAGTGTGCATTTACAAAGCCAATTTGAATGTTAGGTTTCATTTACACAGGACTAAACATAAAAATGACTGTCTATCTGTCATCTTTCTCTCTCCCTCTGTGCAGACATATCAATGATGAAATGAATTGCAGAAATTTATGAGCAAGAATCTCATGAAAATTGGAATGGGTTATGCAATAAACATTTAACTGCATACATAGAAGTTTATTGGTGCATCATTGTGCCTTTCAACACAGAATTTGAGGTTATGAAACATGAATAAACATTGTAATTGTGAAGTTTCTAAATACGAGCAGTTGGAGATTGACAGTAAGGCTTGAGAAAATGACTATTTGACTTTTTCATGGAATTAAATAGGCTAGTAAGAAAAATCTGATGGGGTGTATAAATTTAGGAATTACTGATCACCAGAACAAATTAAACATCTTCCTATGTTTAAAAAACGATTGCTTGATTTAATTTGACTACTAGTGTACTGACTATCAGAAGAAGATGAATTCAGACTCTTCTCATTGGTATCTTGTGACAGGGCAAACTCAAATGACAGGAAATTTCATCTGAAAATAAGCAAAATCTTTTCTATGGTGGATGTAATCAAGCACTGGAGCAGGTTGCCCAGTGAGGTTTTGGAGTCTCCATCCATGGAGATACTCAGAACCCAGCTAAACATGGCTGTGAGAAGCCAGCTGCAGCTGCCCCTGCCCTGAATAAGGGCCTGGATGTGCTCCAGATGTGCTTTCCAGCCTCTATCTGAGCCAGATCCAGAGAGTTTCTGTGCCCTGTGTGTTGTCAGCACTGTACCAGGAAACATTAAAACATTTCTTCTGGGGGACTATCTGAAGGTATTCTGGCTTCTGCTGTATGTTTAGAAGTTAAGCACTTAAATTTCATCTGGTTATCTGGCTTCTGTTATGGTCAGTGTCAGTTTATGGAAGAGCCACCCCTTCTGTGTTCTGGGTGTTTAAGGTGGATGAGAATGTATTATATTGTGATGGTCTCTGATCTTCTTTCTTGACCAACTCAGACACAGAGGTCTAGCTTTTAGATTCCCCCAGTTGGGTGATTCCTACTACAAGTTTCTCTCAGTGCCTGCCCAGCTATGATGTATGCAAAATTAGCAAGCACCTGGGAAAATACCAACCATAAATGCACAGTGCCAGCTGCACTTTCTCCCTGTGCAAAATAGGAATGGTGTCACTGAGCCAGGTTTGTAAAGCATGTCAAGAGCTGAGAACAGACATTCCCTGGGGAACTCTGGCTCTGTCTGCACAGCAGTAGTTCAGGGCAGCAGGAGTAGGCACAAAAATTAAAAGTCAGTGCTGAGAACTTGTCCCCACACTGTGCCTGTTACAGGGGCTCACCAGACCTAGCCTTGCAGACTGAACACCTTCCAGCAGCTGGAATATGTTAGATGTGTTCCTCAAGCACATCCTGCAGTTTGATTTTGTATGAAAGTAATGCAGTTTGCATGCTCCCAAAGCACTCTATGATGTTAACCAAGACATGTGAGAATAGGAAGGAAATTCACTCTCAAAGCACATTTGTGATCAGGCCACAAAAATGCAGGCAGACCTCATGGAAGTTAAAGATCCAAATAATTAAAAATAAAAAAGGAGCAAAAATTGACAAAGTGCATTGCTTTAATATTATTAAGAGAATCATCTTAAGGCAGGTGATGAGTTTATCAGTACATCACAGAATCATGAATCACAGAATGGTTTGAGTTGGACAGGGCCTTAAAGATCACCTGGTTCCAAACCCCCCTGCCACAGGCTGGAATGCCTTCCAATAGGCCAGGCTGCTCAAAGAGCCAGCCAGCCTTGCCTTGAACACTTCCAGGGAAAGGGCATCCACAGCTTCTCTGGGCAATCTGTACCAGTACCTCACTACACTCACAGTAAAGAATTTCTTTCTAATATCGAATTTAAACCTACTCTTTTCTGGTTTAAAGCCATTGCCTCTTGTCCTATCCCTACATGCCCTTGTCAAAGGTTCCTTTCCAGCTCTCCTGTAGGCTCCTTCAGGTACTGAAAGGCCACAATAAGGTCGTCTCAGAGCTGTCTCTTCTCCAGGTTGAACAGCCCCAGCTCCCAGGCTGTTCTTATAGGAGAGGTGCTCCATCCCTCTAATCATCTTGGTGGCCTCCTCTGGACTTGCTCCAGCAGGTTGATGACCTTGTGCAGAGGACTCCAGAGCTGGATGCAGCACTCCACCTTTTTTGATGCAGCCCAAGAGACATTTAACTCTGAGCTGCCAGTGCACATTGCCAGGCCATGTCCTCCCTCCCACTCACCAGCCCCCCAAGTCCTTCTTGGCTGAGCTGCTCTTGATCCATTCATTGCCCAGCCTGGATTGATAGCAGGGGTTGCCCTAACCCAGGTGCAGCATCTTGAACTTGGTTTTCTCAAAGTGCATGAGGTTCCTATGTGCCCACTTCTTGTCCGGGTCCCTTCATATGGTATCCCATCCTCCAGGAGTGTCAATACATGGATCATTCTGCCTACAATGTAATTTCAGGGGTACTGAAATTGTTCAAGAAAAGGGATTAGATTTGATTAGTATTTTTGACAGAAAAGAGGAGGCAGTGAGACTTAACAAAGTCAAAACATTTCATTGCAGCAATTTTCTGAACACAAAAATATGTCATTTTCAGATTTGATAAATGAAACTTTTCAACCTTTAATTCTGAAACAGTGTGTTCATTTAAATATATGATCTGAATTTTGTAAAATCATAGAGGACAGTTTTAAACTGCGCTAAATATACCCAAACAGAAGTAAGGATTTAGTTTTAGTCTAGTGCAATATAATCTGCATCTTTTTGTGGTGTATTAAATATTCCTTCTTTTTCACTGGAGCTGTAAAGAAAGAATTTTGGATGAATAACAGGTGTTTAAGTTGATCATTGAATGTATTTCTTATCCATACCACCTGACAATTGTATGTGGCTTTTATTCAGCTCTTAAAAGTGCAACTGTGAGTTTTGAGGACAAGAGGATAATTTGCTGTAGGTAAATTCTATCAAGAATTTTCTATCTTAATTTCTGAAAAAAAAAAAAAAAAAAAAGCCCCAGAGGATATGATATTCTGGGAAATCTGGGAAATTCTGCCTAGTTTTGTGGCACAAATTTTGACCATACATGCTTATATAGATAATTATGACTTCTCTGCTGTTGTACAGCAGGAGATTCCAGGAATGTCACTGCATTTAGTTGTGCACTGTGAGTGTTCTCATATTATGATTTTCCCAGTTGCTACTGCATGTTGGGTTTTCTTCTCAATAAAGAGCTACATGGGCAGCCACAGCTCAGCCATGGACTTCACAATCTTAAGTTTAGTTCCACATTCATTGTAAATGCAATAAAGCTTTTATTCCAAGTGGATACCTGTAACAAAATAGGATCAGTTTCCTTCCATCCTATTCATAGATATTGCCATTATTCTTTTGTGGCTAAAAGCTTCACCTGTGAACAGATCCACCTCCAGCATCAGTCTGCAGATAGGTTGGTTAGCCCCTGGCAGAGGAGTTTCTGTGTGCAGGAGCTTTCTCCCCCATCGAGATGTTGCTTTTCACCATTGTTCACATTCCCTACCAGGTGCACAAAAATGGTGTGCAAGCACTCTATTACTAAAGGTGCCGTGCTGTGAATCCCTCTCAAGGAAAGGACCCTGCCGGTAGCAATCGGGTGTCATTGCCTTTGTCTGTGGTGACACCCACAGTGGGCGCTCCTGGCACTGGGAAAGGGAAGGTAGGAGAGGGAGTGGAGCTACCGACAGTCACACTCTTCCCTTACAGTGAAATGGATGGATTCACACATTGGTGCAACCCCTCTGGGTCACACATGATGTTTTCAGACATACAAGAAAAGGAGATTTCCCTAAAAATGCAAACAGAAATTCACACGTACATTTTGCGTGACCTCTGCTTCTCTCTGAATCACCCAGCTTATCCAGAATTGGAGGGCCTGGATCTCTCTGGGTGGCATGTTCCATCCTGCCACAGAGGAGAAAACACTGGCACTCACCTGGCATTGTAATGTAGGTCATGCATGTTACAGCACAGCAGCTGAGCAAATGTGAGCACTGCCAAATGGGTCTGTGGATGGTCCTGAGAGAAACAATAATTTGCTTAATTGTCACATCCCTACGGCCCCTTTTTTCATTTCCCTCCCTCTCCAAATCCAATGAGGTATAAAACAAATTCTATGGCTGTCAAAAAAGTGCTGGTTCTGTTTTCTTTTGGTGCCTACTCACTTCAGAGCCTAGAGAGTTTGGATACCTGCAGGGTGCATGAAGACTCTGGCTCTTTGAAATATGCACTGCTTCGATTTCCGTCCTTACCTCTGGATGTTATTGATGTATGCACAGCTGTTGGTGAATTGGAGGGAGGAGATGCTCTGCTCTGCTTTTGGCTGGCCATATCTGAGACTGAATTTTAAGACATTTTTTGTGACCCCAAAATTTGGGCCTCACTTATGAGTATTCATATGTGAATACATGTTTGTGTGGGTCCAAGCTGGGATTTTATTGAGGTTTTCGAAGGGTTTTGAGTGTGGCTGACTCTGCATCAGTGCAGAACCAGAATGCTGGCTTTGCAAAGCTCTTGCAAGCCTGGGGAGATGAAGCCACAGGTGATGGTTCCCTTTACTGGCAGGAATTGAGGAGACAGCCATATTAGTCACATGACACTGTTGACATGGAAGATGTATGGTAGAGGGTCCTTTGCTATGTATATGTTTCAGTGACTTAATAGCATGTTCATGCTTAATAGCTATTTCATGCTTAATAGCATTCTTAGGACAGATGACCTAAGAACAAGACATTGAGATGAGACATTGACTTGGAGGAGAACACATAGATGAAAGCCAAATTCCTCACTGGTACTCCATGGGAACTAGGAAAAATGTTCATACTGCAAGAAACCAAGTCAGTAACTCTGTCTACAAGTTGCTTTTCCTCTGCTGTTCAGAAAGAAGCTGGAGGAAAGACATAGAGATGTAGTGCTCATCCTCAGCACTCACGTGGCATTGTGAGGACCTGGGAATATGTGCCATGGGTTGCTCTGTCACAAAGGCTTATCTTCACAGCACACAGCTACTTCTCCCAGGGTGCAGCAGAAGTACAAGCCAGCCCTGATAAGGGGAAAAAAACCCAGAAGTTAGCATCAAATGTCCTTTTTCATTTCAATTGCTTGCCAGGTTGCCATGCACCAAATTGTCTGTTTATTTGCCCCTGGAGCACTTAGTTCTAGTGTGTATGATTATATACTACTTTTTTGGCCCTGTTTGGAGACAATGAGTGGGTGTGTTTGTTCTGGTAGCTTTAGGGTAAGAAGTAGCAAAAGAGGTACCATCTCCTCTGTAGCTGGGAGGAAGGTGAGCACTCATTCTGTTATTACAACAGACCCCATCCTGGGGTTTGCCATCTCCATGCATGGACATGCACGAATAAGAGGAAGAGCAGTGAAATGAATAAATGGAAACAGAAGAGCAGTACTGAGCACGTTTAAATGTTTAATGTTATTTTCAAGGCAGCCTCTTTCATTTCACAAAGGACACTGCTGCTTGCATGTTCAAGGGTAATTCACCCATAAAACTTAGCCCATTGCCAGGATGGGATATGGGTGTCACTTCCCAGTACACTACACTGCTTTACAAATTATTGTATCTTTTTAGGAAACGAAGGGAAAACGTTGTGGGCTGGGCACTTAAAACTCTCAGAAATGTTCTTTCAGTGAGAGGACAATCTTTTGACTCTCAGAAAACAGCAGATGTGAACCCAGCCACTGAACTTGCCCCCAGAGTGTTCTGGGCCACAGTGGAACTATTTCTGTTAAAACTGTAAGACCATAATGTTTCCAGATATTGTTAGAAACAGCAGAGAGGAAAGCCTAATTTTCATAGTTGGCTAGGGCAGATTTAGTTAGTGGCAGTTTCGTCACCTCACCTCCTCACCTCACCCATTATTCCCACAGGGGGACTTGGAAGGCATGCAGTGGAAAAGATGTTTATAATTCACTGCTGAGCCCCACAGAAATATCCTCAGATTGGCACAATCTAAAATCCAGGGGCACAGCCATTTTCTTCTCCTGTCTCATACTGTCTCTTAGCCAAGACTGAGTCTTTCAAATCCTGTCACTTGAGATTGTATCATTCTCTCTGCTGACTTTCCCTTGAAAGGAGGGATGCTTCCTCTCCAAGTCCCCAGAAGCCAGAGGGGAAAGAGAAGAAAAACTGGAAAAAATAGGCCATCTCCCTAGACTTGCCCTCAAACCTAAAACAGACCTCTAAACCACAAGGTTGGTGTCTTCGAAGATGGAGGGGCCCCTCAGGCAGAAGTCGCAGCCGGCAGCCAGGGATGAATGTGCTGGAGGGGTGCAGGGAGGAACCCATGGGCAAACCCTGTCTGCAGAGGACAGAGGGAACTGCCTGGCACCCACAGCTGCCCCAGCACTGCTTTTTGGTGCAAAGGGGAGCAGCAGCTGGCCCAGCTCCTGGGAAACCCACACCCTGCATTGCTGCCTGTCTATTGCCATCTATTGCTGCCCTCCCAGCCAACTGCAGCTTGTGCCCCGAGGAACAGCACAGTTCCCCCCATGTTTTGTGATCTTATCTGGGGAATTCTGAATGTTCTCTTTCGCTGGGCTGGGTTAGTTTTGTTTCGTTTGTTTTCTAGGACAGCACACTTCCTGAGAGGATCAAATTAAGATGCATCACCAACTGCATTTTTTTTTCCTTCATTGTTTTCTTCCAGTCCTTGTTTTCTCATTCTCCTTCTTTGTGGATAGATTTTAGGCATGGTAGTCAGTGACACTGAAAGCAATTTATGAGCTGGAAGAACCAGTAAACCACAGGAAACTTACTGCAATTTAGAAAAGACTGGGAAAGCAGGGAGGCAAGCAGCAGCTGTTATCACAACTGAAATAGGCTGCAGGACACAGCTGATGGTTTCTGTGGGAGAAGCAGGACTGTGCACAGATAAGCTTCCATAATCATCAAGAAACTAAAGGGAAGAAATCTTGAGTCCATAGGTGGTATTCAAGAGGATTTCATTGTTGCCTGTTGGCTCACCCATTCTTGGGTTAGATAAGTCTGGGACGAGATGGAAAAATGTGCTACAGGGACATACTTTGATTCTTTTCCACTATAACCGGTCTGCAAGATCTTGCACATTTTTCTCCTATATGAGAAGAGAAATAAATATTCACGAGTGAATGGGCCAACAGATAGCAGGTCCTTAAAATGGCTGACTTGTTTCATGTCTCTGGTTGTAGGCAGTTCATACACATCTGTGCTTCTCTGTGTGTACTTGTTACACATCAAAATAAACCTCTTAGCCCTGGTTCATCAAGGTGATGATTCATTCCAATGGAGTTGGTCAAATTACTAACTTTCTTACAGTTAGGCATGTTCTTGAATACCTTATTGAAACAAGATTAATGTTTCACCTTTAGCACAGAAAATACATTGGGGAAAAAAATTAAGGGATTTCCCTCAGTTTTTGGAGAGCAGATAGGAAAAGCTTCTTTCCTGCCAAATAAAAATAATATTATATCTTTAAAGAAGATCCATACCCATATGCAAAATACAAGATAAAGAAGACTAACTTGAGGGCAGTAACATGGCTGTTGGCATGGTCGTGTGTGTTAGAGAAATTCTGTGTCATCCAGGTGCAATGTCAATCACAGAAAAAGTAACAGAGCTACAAATACCGAATTTCATGTTGTGTCATAGAGCAGTGAAAAAACAGGGAGCAAAGCATTCCTGCATTTTCAACAGTATTAAGGGCTCTTGTGTTTCATATGGAAGGGGGAAAGGCACACAGTTGGAGGTTTGACATGGAATAACTGGAGGTGTAACTTGGCAACTCCTACAGCCTATGGACACTTGCATGGTTTTCCTCATCCTGTGCACCAGAGATGAGACACAATAACCTAGGGATCTCCACTGGTTTACTGAAACCACTTGAGCTGAGTTTGCACTAAGGGAGTTTCAAACTGTGAGCTGAGGAAACCTGTAGTCCCGTATGTGTGTGTGTGAGTAGTGTCTAATTTTTTTGTGTTAATTAATTTTATCTTTTATCTAGAGAGCTTTCGCTCTTCAGAGTCTTTATGTTCTCCTTGTGTCTGATGAAACCTTTCAGGATTTCTATCTCTTCCATTATTTTTGGTTTTCGTACCAAAATCATGTCTTTTTCTATATGATTTCCCAACTTCTGTGACTCTCCTCGCCCCTCTCCTCAGCCCTCAAACTATAGAGTTCCTGTGGAACTTTTCTACAAGTTCAGATCCTTTTCTACTAATGCTTTTGTTTCAAGGTATGGTGATCTACCAGTGGGTTAACCTACAGGGTGACTATTATGTATTTGAGCCTTTAGCTCCTTGTGAAAGAAGCACCTCACTTGTAGAATGTCTAAGTTAATGAAGAAGTGGCTTGTTTTTTTTATCTAGGAACCATTTCTTTTCATTCACATTGGCTCAGTATAGCCTCTCTTCCCCTCTTTACTAAGATGAGCAACAAGGAGCTTAACAGTCAGAGAGGGAATGGTATCAGTTTGGTGTCTCCTGTAAAACCCCTGTAAAACTCCTGTAAAACCCCTGTAAAACTGTGGGGTAGTTTACAGTGCTGGTGAGTTTCTGGGGAGAGTCTGGATACTGTAGTCTCCGCTCATGAAGCAGCTGCTCCTGTGCATGTTCACACATTGGACACATCATCATGAGTGATAAAACGGTGCAGAGCCCTTCAGTAGAGTCCTGAAGTGCTGGCTGTCCCTTTCTCGGCCAGCACTGCAGAGATGTCTGCAGCAGCTACATGCCATGACACGGCACAGCTGCTCCTCTGAGAATCCTTTTCCAAATGCTAATTCTTCATCCTTCATTGCAGACAAAACCTACCCATGGAAGCCTTCAAGGCACAGCATTTTCTTAATTTCTGGTCTGTTGTTCTTTTTCTTCCTCTCTTTTGCAAACAAATAAACCCCAAATCCCTGAATATATTGACTTGATGACATGTCTGGGCAATTATGTCACTAGTGATCTCACTGATACTATACAGATATATAAATGCATAAAGCATGCTTTTCTGGCCAGTTGCCCTGAGGAGTATGCTGTGTAGATTGACACATCTGAAGGATGTATCAATTAAAGAAACATTGAACCTAAACAGCCTGGTGGTGGAGTAATGAAGTTAATATGCATCTGGTTTAGCTTGTGGTGGCCTTTTTGAACTTCCCCTTGTTTTTTTGTACAAGCACAGAATCACAGAATGTGAAGGATTGGACTGGACCTTAGAGATCATCCCAACTCCCACTGCCATGGGCAGGGACACCTCCCACTAGACCAGGCTGCTCAAAGCCTCATCCAATATGGCCTAGTACACTGTCAGGGTTGGGTCATCCACAGCCTCTCTGGGCAACCTGTTCCAGTATCTCACCACCCTCACAGGAAAGAATTTCTTCCCAAAATCTAGCCTAAATTCCCTGCCTTTCAGTCTGTACTCACTACTCCTTGTCCCATCACTACAGTTCCTGAGGAAGTCCCTCTCTAGCTTTGTTGTAGGCCCCCTTCATACTGGAAGGTTGCTATGGGATCTCCATATGCAACTTTCTCTGTAAGCCTAGAGAGAAAGAGAGAGAGAGATAGTCCTTTGGGATACATGGTCATGGGAAAACAGGGAAAGGACCCAAAGCAACATGAGCTGGAGACTTAATCTCAACACTGGTTAGAGGATTGTCATCCTCAATTTATTGTATCATTGCTTCACCAAGTTTTTTGTCCAATCTTTGGGTGCCATTTGGGCTCAGTGAGTTTGGCCACCTTCCCTCACTGATGTTCTCTGCCCATACTTGATTCCCTGTGTGAATAGAAGAGCATCTGCCCATTCTAAGTTTCCTTGACTGTATCATCCCTCAGACTGGGGCTAAACCAGGTAATACAGGAACCCCTGTGCTCTACTGTAACCACAGGTTCCTCTCCTGTTCAACTGCTGTTGGCCCAGATGGTTCTCTGTCAACTACTAATGCAGCTAATTCTCCTAGTCTTCATGTAGAAGCTTTCCTTATCCAAACTGAATTATAGTATGTTATTTTCAGACTGTTTTTGCAACCTGAATTGTACTGCTGTCCTCTGGGGCATGGGCAGCCTCCTCCAGTGTGGTATTACCAGGAGATCTTGATTCTCTCTCCCTTTAAAAGCAAAGGTTCATGCTTAGCCTTTTCCAGCCTCTTCAACCATCCACAAGTTCTAGGGATGACCACTAATGAACCTGTAAGTTCTCTAAGTACTTTTGGATTGATTTCTTCATGTGATTTAAGAGGATCTGTCCACTTAAGTACTTTCTAACCTGATCTTTCCATGACCCAAGCTGAGGTCATTCCCCTTCACAGGTACTAGTTGTTATAGAAACATTATTACTACTGACTTTTTTTTTTTGGTAAACGTTAATACAAGCAAGACATTTCACACTTCTAACAGTTTTTCTCCTCTTCAGACATGGGCTTGTCTCTAAAAGAGGAGGCAGTTCTGAAACCCTTGGCTGGCAGAGGGCAAGGTCTTGGGCCAGCCTTTCAAGCAGGTTTTTCACTGTGATTAAGCCTTTCAGTTAAATGTTCTGGCCCAGCTGAGAGGACAAGCACTGAGATGTGTGTCCCCTTCCTCTTCTCACATGGCCAGTGTTCTCAGAGCAGGAGCAGGGAGCAGACGGAGAACCGCTGTCTTCCCACTCGCTGTGGTAGGGACTGTCCCGCAGACTGTTTGTTCAGGTGGTGCTGGATTATCATTATCAGACCTCACACTATAAAAAACTGAGTTTCTGTGTTTTGAATTAAAAGAGTGATGACACGACAGATTAACTTTTTCCTATTTCACCTCCTGTATGTACCTATGCTCTTTTCCACAACCTCCATCGAATAACAATAACAATAACAACAGAAAACAAAGCAAATTCACAGCCCATGCAGGAAACTGCTCATGAGCCGCACACTCAGTGTTATTTTTTATGTTGTGCTTGCCAAAACCAACACGAGTCTGCCTCAGGGATGTGAAAACATCTCGAATTTATTTGAAATGAGTATTTTCTGTGGCTCCTCCCTCCTCTTCCCATACCATTTTGATGACCAACTCATCCATAAAAGTTTTCTGCAAACTCTGTTCTGAGGGAACAATGTGCAACAACTTCAGCTTTGCACAGAAAGGCAAAGGTTTGCCTTGAAAACCAGTGCTGTTGCTCATTAGTGTGCTCCTTAGAAACAAGCAAGGTTCTTTCTGCAGTGGTTGTTTCTTGGCTGATTAAAGTAAGTGTGTGTGTGTACGCGTGTGTGTGTGTTTGTATCATCTCCTCAACTCCTGGGAATCCAAGAGGCAGCCCTAAAATAAGTGGCAAGCAGAGAAACACAAAGTCCTGGTCCTGTATGGTCTTTGCTGAGCTGGGGACGTGGGTGTTTGAAGGACAGACTCCAGCCACTGTGATGTCAAACGTGGCCACAGCTTTGTACAAACAGAGTCTTGGACCTGCAGGATTTTTCTGCTCTGTTTTCAACGTTGTGCCTAGTCCCACTGTGATGTTTTAAACATGGCAGGTGGAATTTTTTTGCCAATGGAGAATTGGAGAGCAAAATCTCATTGGAAGAGCATGGTGGGCATTGACAGGTTAATTTATCATGTCAGCCTTTGATGGCCATAGGTGTTTCATGAAGGTCATCATAGAAGTCAGAATTCTTGTACCAATTCTCAGCAGATTGGCTGCATCAGTGTTTTTTTGCCAGCACTGTCAGTCAAGGACTAGAAATTTACCATGGTTATTACCTACTTTTTACAAAACTATTTCCTTTCCAATTTTTTAGCTTTATTGGGTGTAAGCTTTTTCCTTCAACCAAGAAAGCTAAAAATATTGTGATGATTAGTGAAATTCACCTAACTTGAGAATTTGATGAGTTTCAGTGACTGAATGTATCCTAAGAGAAAGGCACTGTAGATCCAACATGATATATTAACTAGTGGTCATTCTTTATTTCAGAGAAGAGGACTTGTCACAGCAGAAGTGTGGGGTTTGCCCTTTGTCATTTATCTTTAAAATCACAACATTCTGAGCAGTTTAATTCTTGCTGATTCTTCTTTTCACATCAGTGTGAATGTGGTTGCCACTCACCAGACCCACTGTGAAGATACCTTGTGAAGTTCTGAATATAGCAAGTGGAATTAGAGGGCAGAAGCCTTTATGTGGTTCTCAGTCAGCTCCCAATCTGGGAGAATAGAGGTGAGGGCACGGCCAAAAGAGGGGGCACTTTTCCTCATCGGCTGACAGGACCTGAAACCCTGGGACAGCAGTTCAGTGCTCCTGGAGTAGCCAGCTTTTCTAAGCCCTCCTCATGCAGTGGTGGCCAGAAGAAAAATGGGAGCATGCCCTTACGTGACAGAGAGCATGAGCTTCAACTCAAGTTCAGGGTAACACAAATGTTAGGTGTTTATACAGTAAGTTACAGATATATAAAATGCAGTGTTTAAAAAAAAAAAAAAAAAAAAAAAAAAAAAAAAGAAATAAAGGATGTGGGCATTGGTTTAGACAGAGAGATGACCTGTCCCATTTGCCACTTTTACAACAGACCAACATTTTTGAGAACTGCAGTCAGGACAGGTTGATGTGCAGTCTGTATTGGTTGGAAATAATCGGGTTTGTGAGCACAGGGTTGGGGTGGGTTTTGTTCCACAAAGCCTTCTTGAAGTAAGATAGCTAGGACAGTCATTTATGTCAATTTAGAAGTAAGTGCTGAAGGTACATTAAAGTCAAGATCTGACAGGAGAGGGAAGGCTGCTGAACCTGGTGGAAGTAGAGGCTGGAGTTTTTTTACCCCATTCAGACTAAGTGAGCTCAGATGTGAGCTCAAAATACAGATTTCTATTACAACAGTGATGTAAGCTGTAGACATCGATAGATGTCTACACCTATATGTGAGAGAAGATGTATGTGTGAGAGAAGAAAAGGTGGATTTCTGTGAAGCACATGTTGCAGTCCACATTTAGGACTTCTGCATGTGATCTGAACCCTTTTGGGTTGGGCTCATCCTATTTCAGTCATTCTGCCTTTGATCACTCCTTGTTGTTACTGCTACAACAGTAGCAGTTGTTGCTGCTACAACATCCCTATCTGAAACGCTCTCTGCTAATCCTGTCTCAGAGATCTGTCTTCCTGGACTTGGGTGCCTGCATTTTTGTGCCCTTTTAGCAGTGGAGATGAGTCCTTGACAGGGTGAGTGGCTGTTGTGGATGCCCAGCTGGCTCTTTGAGGGAGCTGTGGGGCCATGTGGACAAGCCTCAACCTCCCTACAAGCTTCTGTGTTTAGTTACCCATGCACAAGGCAAAGAAGCGGGCCAGTAATGGGTACCAGATGGGGGTTTATGTGTTTAAACAAAGACACATTCTGGACAATCAGAAACAACTGAGTGGCAGTTTATACATTAAACCCCAATTTAACAGCAGTGCTTGCTCGCTGACCTAGAAGAAGCAGAGCAGAGAGCCCTTTGTGTTGCCCTGATCAAACGATTCCCTGTCACCCCTGCTTCTGACAGGGGGGCATGTGTGCATAAGGTGAGGGTGTATATAGGAGCATCACTTTCCCAGCTTGTGGAAAGCCTTCCTTTCAATGGGACATGGCTATGGTCAACTCATTTTAGAGTCAAGCCACGTTTTCGGTCACCATCATGTTCTTGTATATGTGTCTCCCTAGACTGTGCAGGGGGTGTTATTACATTAATTTCCACTGGTGGGTCTCTGCTGCAGAGTGTAGGTGTGTGATTTTATCCAAACCCTTGGCATTACATGAGTGGTTGTTATGCATCCTGCCACAGAAGACAGCATGAGTTTAGTTGTAACTAAGCACTGTTCATCTATATTTCTGTAAACTAAGTTGATTGAATGGAGGATCTATCCTGTGCTACTGGGTGAATATCTGTTGAATACAAAAGAGAAACTGTCAGAATCTCCAGAGGCTGTAACCTCTTCTGTATACTGAGTATCTTGTTTGACTGCATGTGCTGATGCACTGTACAGTTAGACACTTGATACAAATAAAAAAAAAAATCAAGAGAATGGTAAATTCCTTAATATAATATCTCAAAAGCTGAACAATAGCATTTAACCTGAACTCTGTCCATTTGGATTATAGTAAAATAAACTTCCTCACATATTATTCTCTAATAATATAACCTGTCAGCACATGTATCAGTCAGCAAAGACAGTGTATTGTTTAAAGAAAACCAGTTCTGTCAGTAGGAATTGAACACGCTCGTCACTTTGCAGGAATACCTCTTCTCCTTTAACAAGTGGAAACCAGTGTTTTTTTCCCCAAATGTTCAAAATTAACCTAAGCATTTCTAAAAAGGAAAAGAAGGAAAAAAGAGTGGTCCTTTGCTAGCATGCTAAAGTTTGCTTAGCTTGAAAAGGAGTCACCAGAATGGTAGAGGAAGCTCCCAGCTCCTCTGTGCTTCCTCCTCAGTAATTTCCTTCAGACCAGGTAGGAATGCCTTGCCCCTTCAGTGGTTTGTGTGTTTTTTATAGAGTTTGTCACACAGGATTTTGTACATTTGGATACACAATAAAAATGTTTTCTCTACTGTAACTGTACCAGACCACAGTGATATGTTTCTTCTGCTCAACTTGACTCTCTTCATTATTTTGTTGCATTTGTGTTAGAGAAGAGATGAAATGGATAGGCTTCCCTGATGGCTCACACGCTGGATGTTAGCCTCTGTCTTGATTGTGTTAAGCAAAGATGTTCTCTGTTTCCTCAGAGATTGAACAGAAATGGAGGGAAAGGATGCTCATTCCTGAAGTGTACGTGTATTGGTGTCGGAGCTGCAATTCCCAGGCAGCGGCATCTGTAAGGAGGAATAAGGAGAAAACATTCCTTTGAAATAAGTTCTCCCCAAGGGAAGGAAAAGGAAAACCCTACTCAGTCTGTATCCGTTAAGTGTATGGGGCAAGCTATATATAGAGTGTGCTTATAACTAAGCATGTGTTATTGTGTATTAGGGAGGGCCAACCAGAGAAAACACCATTACAGCATTGGCAGGAAAGTCCAATGGGCTGGAGCTAATAAACCACTGGTGGAGCATCTCACGTAGATGTCAGGTCCCCAGCCAAGTCCCTTGTGATCATGAAAAACTTATGGGTAGCTCCTTCCTCTTCTGTGCTTGTTTTTGTCAACATGATATTCCTCACAAGACAAAATGCCCAAGTTATGCCAGGGTTTGAGAGAGACAGAGGTTGTGATTTTTCTGGTCCAGTGGAGAAGCAGGAAGTCTTAGTTTCCTGTTTCCTCAGCAGTAAGAACCCTCTCTTTTTCTTGTGGCTTCTTGCCGTCTGTTTGGGTTGATTTTTTGGTTTTTGTTGTTGTTTTTCCCCCTGACAATTATTTTTCTACTTCATGTGTTCTTACTGTAGCCACCTACAAATAAACTATAATCCCTTTTCTTGCATGGACCAAGAGCCTTGTGAGCTCAGCACTTGCAATTGGGATACTGTTGCAAATCCTGTGATATTTCACAGATGTCTGTGTGCTCTAGGTTGTGCGTTTATGATGAAGTTCTGTGATAAAGTTAGACTTCCAGCTTTTAACGTGGAAATATGGACCCTGCATGTTGCAGCCCTCCAGAATGCAGATGAAATGCAGAACCTACAGTGCTTTTCCAATTGCAGGTTTTCTGGCAGTGTAGTTAAGATGCTTGCAGTACTGTCATTCCTCTCTGCTGGACCATTTGCCCACTCCCTGTGGCAAACTGACTGTCTAATAAGTGTGAATTTTTGGGTGTGATCATGCTCTTCATCTGACTCACAGCCACAGAGGCAGCTGGCCACAAGCAAACTGTCCCTTGCCAGTGCCGGTCTGTCTGTGGGTCCAGCAATGTACATGCATTGCCCTGGTTGTTACCTTCACTGCTTTTCCAAGACCCACAGATGTCACCTGACTTCTTGCAGTCATGGTGTTGCTGCAGTGTCAGGAGACGATTTTGTAGAGAACCAGGGCTGAGCCCCTTGGTTGTATTGCTTCTACAGGTGGTGATGGCACCTCTAGAAACCCCAGACCTCCCCAGTCCTTTCCTTTCTTTCTCTGGGGCCTGAATAAAGAGCTGAGTTTGACCTTTCCGAGAAATGGGTGGCATTCCAAATGAGAATTTGCACAGGGTGGATAACAGGTTTGAGGTGTTGCATTTTATCCATTTAACTCCCAGAATGCCAGAGCTGCAGCCAGGCTGAAACACAAACCACAATCAAGCATTGCACTTGGGTGAGCTCTGTTTCAGGGTTAGTTGCAGGCTACAGTGAGCTTTGCCCCACCAAGGGAGGTCTGTTTAAAACAAAACAAAACAACTTTTTGGATCACTTATCAAAATTAGAATCATGTGAAAGGGGGCAACATAATAACAGGGTAGAACAACTTGTTAGCTCTGCGATTAACATCACTACATGCTACTTAGCTCTCTTTATAGACACATAAACACATTTAAATCAGCCAACTCGTTAGAAAAATCATGACTCCTATATATACAGCATAAAGATTTCAGGCTGCTGAATACTGTTCACCATTATTCTTAGTTTATGAAAACAAAGTCTTAATTATACTGCCAATAACAACAGCATCATTATCAGCCAGATGTTTTCCCCTTAAATTAAAACACACACAAAATAGATTGTTTAGGGGCTTATCTGAAACAGAGGTACACTTAAGGAAGTTGGCACTGAAATACCAGGCTTTTTACAGGTCAGGATGACATTGGGAAGATTTTGAGGAACTTTGCAAACCTGGCATCCTGACCACATACTGTCCATAGCTGTTTCTCAGCATTGTTTGGAGTCACAGAGTCACCTGACAGACAGGAATCTTATATCATCTCCCAGGACACCTCCATATCAGAGCAATAATCCAGAGCCAGGGCATGGGGCTGATGACTTTCACATCATCCCCTTGGTGTTACAGTGTTGGTATGTGTTCATTAGTCCTGTATCAGCTACAGTCATAGTGTCCTGGTCTGGGACCAGGGTTGCAACACTGTCCTGGGCCCTTGGGCAAACTGCTCATCATGAGCAGCTGTCTTGGCACTTCTGGACATCAGGAACTCCTGGAAAACATCCACTGCACACAGAATTATGCTGGGTACTTTTACATCCACATGCAGGACATTTTCCACCTACCTCTTCCAAATCAGCCCACCCCGTCATGTGGATATTTGAGGGAGGGAGGAGGATGTTTTAGCTCTTCCTAGAGCCTAGTAGTGTACCCTCAAAACCTGGAAGATGATCCTTGTTGTGGAGTTTGTGACTGAACTGCCAGAAGGTAGGAACAAGCTCCCTCCTTTCTGCCTGCTCTCCATTCCCCATGGCTGCTCCTCTGTGCAGTATGTTTCTTGTGCAAAAATGCCCTGTTGCAGTCCCAGACACCAGCTGTCCCAATGTTCTTCTGCCCACCCCTGCCTTCAGGGGCCCCACCTCCCTCCAAAGCCACCCTCTCTGGGTTGCTATTGTGGCACAAGGCAAGGGAAGGGAGCTGAAACACAGCTAGTTGGACTCTGGCAGGAGCCAGCACTGCTACAGGTGTCGAGGGCCTTGCTGGGGGTTGGCAGCGTGGGTGGACAAGGGTGTGTGCTCTCCTCTCCCTGATTTATCACTCCTGCCAGAATGGTCACAGTTGCCGTGCTGGAGGAGCCAATATCTTGATTAACAGAGCAGGCAAGATGCAAGTGACAGACCCCCCCTCTCCCTGCATCTCACCAGAAGGTTATGGACAAGTGTGTCCTTTGGCTGTGCTGTCCCTGTCCCCCGGGGCAGGGCTAGAGCTGTCCCACACCCCACTAAGCAGGGGACTCTCACCCTGCCATGGCACGGTGACAAATTATTTGTATCAAATCTACTTCTCCTCCATCTTTTCCCCCAGAAGCAATTGTTTACTTGTCTCCATTGGCTCTTGCATGGTCCCAACTTCAAAGTAAGGCTGCAGAGAACAATTTTTGTGTCTGATCCTTGTGGTGTAGCCTATTTTTCCCACTTGCACATTAGACCACTTGCAATTTGAAGATTTATCTTTACACCATTTCTGCAGCAGACATGGTATTTCTCCTGGTCTTTTCACTTAAGCCTATCACTGGCTCATTTTGCTATTTACCAAATTTCTTCTGATTTGACAACATTTTTCTGGCATTGCACAATCCGTGTGAAAATTGCAAGTATTTGTAAGAGCATCCCTTCCTGCTTCTTGCTATGTTGCCTTTTAACACTCAGCCTCCTTTTTCATTCTACCATATCAAAATATTTACAGCCCATGTTTTGCCATCATCAGACTGTATGTTTTTAAATTCAGTTTCAAAATTAAGGACAGGGAAAATTATGATCGTTTCCACATTAGTCACTCCATCCAGTTTCTTTGGACTGATGTGTGAATCAACACCCATTCTGACTTACTGTAGGGGTAAATATGTGTAATTTGAGTGATTTTTGGTTGCTTGATAAAATTGTTTGCTGCTGTGCAGTAATGGAAAATGTGGGGATGCGTGAGGAAATACTTGCAGTAGGCACATGCTTCTTGCCTTTGGTCCCTGCCAGTTTCAGTTTTGCAATGCCAAGTTTGATGACAGCCTGCCTTAGGATGTAAATGGACTTAGTAAAAGGACCTGTAGACAGTTTCCAAGGCACCATCTCTGCATCATGTAGGGTTGCATGTTATAGACAGGATTTACTTTGCACCCTCCCTGTGCTGTTTGCTGAGGTGTGGCTCAATGAGAGGATGGGATCTGTCAGCAACAAATGCCACACTTGAACCCTGCAGTGGGAGGGGTCTCCTTCTGTTTGGCATCATGAGTGTGGGAGTGGCATGGGTGCCAGCTGTCCTTGGTGCAGCTGGGGCTGGCACATCACGGCCATGTAATATCCAGAGAGCATGGTGCACATGGTGACACCCCCAGGACAGGCATTGCTGCCTGGGATTGCTGTCAGGATTCCTGACACTGTTGAGGGCAAGCACAGAAGTGAGAAAATTTTGAGTCCTGGCATGAATTAGAGCTTCTATGGCAACAAAAGATAAGCTCCTTGGAGAAGATGAGCCAAAAATGAAAATAAATTTCACGGGGTGTTTCTGTGCTGTCAGGTTGGTTCACTCCCTGCTTTGCCCTTGGGCATGGCTCTGCTCTTCACCCACACTGGAGGTATGAGTGTTTGCATTCAGAGCTCCACTCAGAAACAAGCCAAATATTTCTCTTGGCGGAGAAAGCTCTGGACCCCACATCGAGAGCAGTCATGAACCAGCACACATCGTTTGGCCCTGGGGTGAGGGCTGACTCATGGCATGGAGGATTGGCTAGGACTGAACTTGCCACTGATCACCAGGGCTTTTGCACAAGGCTGGTGCACTACAGCATCACTGAAGACGTTTAGAATTTGGCACAACTTTGTTGCAGCAAGTCTGCTGAAGCGACGGGTTCATTATTCAGTCGCCAGCACGAAAGCTGTGGCTGCTGCTCTGCCGGTACTTGCTCATCTGCTTTCTGGGAGAAAGCCTCTTCAGTGGCTGAGAGTGCAATCAGACAAAGCAGATGAGTCAGGCTGATTTTATATTTGCGTTTCAGGTAGACCAAGGGGCTGAAACCATGCCAAATTAGCAGCCCCATCTTTTGAGAGAGGTCGCAAAAGACCTGGACTTCAAGGCATGGTTTTCATATCTGAGGGCTTTTCTAATGACTTCTTAACTAATTGACTTGACTTTGGTGGGGAGACAGCTAGTGGCTGAAAAGGATTAAAATGTTAGAAATTAACAGCTTTGAAGTGGCTCAAACCCTATTAAAATTTGGATGGCAGATTTCTTTCTAATGGTGTTTTTTAACCACTACAACCTGGTAGGGTGAGCTCTTCATGCATAACTTTATGGATGAAAAGGAAAGTCTAGGTGAGTGAAACAGTCTCAGGTATGCTGCCACTTAGTTATTTGATAGCTGTTGGATACCATGCATAACCCATGTATCCCACTGATTTTGTTTTCAAGAGAATATGTTGTGTTATGGGAATATTTTCCTTTTATCATATTTCTGATCTGACATAGCATGACTCCACTGTGGTGGAGCTAAATACTGTATCATTTTCTGTGGCCAAATGAAGCTTGCTCGGAGAAACAATCTGCTGTAGAAATTACTCCAATTAGGACTTTCTGCAGCAAGCAAACAGTGATCCAATTCTGTAGGGCTCTAAGCGAGACTGTGGCAAATGATAGCCTTTAAGTAGAGGTTACGGGAATTTTCCAAAAGAATGATTTTATCTTAGAATATGCTGATTTTTTCAGATGTAAAACATCATATGGAAACATGGTCCTTTCAGCTGATTTTCTGTCACTCACCCCAAGCTCCAACATGACCTTGCCTGTCAGGCAGGTCTCAAAACCTTCTTGCCAGCCAGGTTTCCTCAGAAACCTCACAGGCTTACTGCCAGCTTACCTCCCCAGGGACTTAGAAAAGTTCCTGAAAGATGGCATCGAAGTAAAGACTGCGGGGGCTTTTAGGGACCTCAGCTCAAGAAAATCCCTACTGAATTGTCTACCCTAAGGAAATTGACTTTTTCATTTCCAGACTCCCAAGCCAGATGGCTCCTCTGCCATCTTCACTGTCACTATGGAAGGAGACTTGCTGTCAGACCTAACCCTTCACCCAGGTCTCCAAGGGCTCTGGAGCTTCCTTCTTGGTTTGAGTCCCCCATCCAGTTCACGGTCTCAAAGTCCTATGTCCATGGTCCTGGTGTCATTTCCACTGTGGTGCTGCCAGAGCTGTGACTTGCCAAGGTCCTTAGTGTTCAAGCAGTTAGCTTGGCTGGTGCTAGAAATCCGGGAGAGATGTTGTGAATCATGAAGGAAGTTATTGTGGATTTTAGTCCCCTGAAAATGTCTGTCATTTGTCTTTTTGCCCATGTTAAGATTTTGAAAAAGTGTTGGGCTGCCTGAAAGTGTTCATGGAGCATGTATTTGGTTTCTCATGCTGATCCATTATTAGCTCTGGGTTCAGGTAGTATATGCAGGAGCACAGTTTTAAGTTCATGAGTAGTTCTGCTGAGACAAGTCAATGTATCCACTAACTTAACACCTGGCTTGTGCTGAACGCTGCCCTGAACTGGGCCTATGGGAGTAAAGTGTGTTTTCTACAGATCACAGAGCAGGTCATAGTTTCCTTGGGGGCATTTCAAACCAAGACCTGATGGCTAATGAAAGGCAAATTGTATTATTCTAATTTACATGGGCACTCAGCTGCAGACCTCTGACACGTGTTCAAGGAGATCATGTCTGGAACTACTTTTAATCAATCATAACTCCTGCTGGCATAAATCTGTAACAGGAACAACTTAATTAATTCAGTGCAAATGAACTTTACAGCTACCACATAATGAGAACAGACATTATATAGCTGTTCTTCATATAGCTGTGTAGACTCATGTAAAAGCCTACACAATGCACTAGGTGCTTGGGTACAGTCATAATTTCAGTCAACCAGAAAATGACAGAGCTCTGGTCTGTGCTGACTGTGTGTCTGTACCTCAGTACCACATATGCATATTTTATGTTGTTCTCCATCATAGCAATAGATTAAAATCTATTCCTATTCTAAACCAAAATTTGAAGGTATTCACCTTAATAAGATTGATTTTGTGGTTTTCTCATCTTCTTTTGCAACACTGTGTGTTCTCAATGTGAAAGGAACTTGTACAGAGCTCCAGAAAGCCTCCAGAGGTAAGGATTGGTGAGGGGTTCTACAGTGATGGCCTATGGATCTTTTACATCTTTTACACATCAGTTTTACCTAATTTTGGAAAGACAAAGGGAGGGGTGGGAAGAGGGGAAGGGAAGGTTTGGGAAGGTTTGGGAAGGGAAGGTTTGGGAAGGGAAGGTTTGGGAAGGGAAGGTTTGGGAAGGGAAGGGAAGGTTTGGGAAGGTTTGGGAAGGTTTGGGAAGG